>QTSX02006431.1:0-164547 GCA_014839935.2 Entomophthora muscae
CCAACTAATATCCCCACCACAGCTAAATCTATATATGTCTAAAGTATCACCCAATAAAATATACTTCTTCTCCTCCTACTTTTATATTTGAAGCTTCCCCAAAAAGGCGCTCCTTATCAATATTTTGTGCTATCATTGAGTGAATATCCTCCTAAATATTATCACATTAATCAATCCTTTACCCTGGCTAAGCAAGTAACCTTACTAAACCCATTACCCCTCTCCAAGTCAGAAGATGAACTACATCATCTTCACAGCTGTCTTGACAGCTTACCTTGGGATAGGGGGCCACCAGCCAACCAATGCTCAGTTTGGTCCTGAATCACAGGGACCAAAAGGGATATTGTAAAATGAGCCAACTCACCTGAGCTCAATGGTTTTGAACCCATGGACACCTCTGGCATCATCTTGCCCAACTCCCAACTTGGCTACTTACATGATCCCCGCAGCTACGCTACTGTACCTTGCTGTCAGCCTTAGACAATGCAACATCCTTGCCAAAGCTTTCTGTCAGGCAGTAAACTTCTATCTAATTGTCTATGCCTTGTCCAGCTTTGAGCCATCTAACATACCATCTTATGTTACTAAAGTTTTATCCTCAATACTTGGGTATTACAAAGTATACATGTTGAACTCAGCATCCAAACTTGTATTGGGGAGGGGGGAAGGATTTCTGCTCAAGGCATCAGCCAAGTGATTATCCATCCCTTTGATGAACTTGTAACAAAACTTGTATCTTGTCAAGCTACCATATCATCTGGATTGACAACCCAACAAAACCCTGGATTGTCAATAATACAAGAGGGACTTATTGTCTGTTCTTACTATAAATAGATGGCACGCCAACATCAAATGATGATGCCAATGCTTAAGAGATTCCAAAACCGCTAACAATTCCTTGCTGTAGACCATTTAACTATGTTCACGTGCCTCCATTTTCTGAGAGAAGTACCCCACCAGTCTTTCAATGCTGTCACTAGCAGTTTGTAGCAACACCACTGCCACAGCATATTTAGAAGCTCTATGAATACTACAAATGGAAGCTCTGAATCTACATGTTGCAATACAGGAGAAGACAAAATGAAATTCTTGACTTCTAAGAATGTATCTGCACACTCAGGAGTCCAGACCAGAGTTGTCTTCCCACCAGCATAATACAAAAGAGCTGCTACCTCAAACAGATGTGGAGTGAATTTCTTTAAGAAAGTACAGGTGCCTAGGAAACTACAAAGCTGAGATAATGTCACAGGAGTTGCATACTCACAAACTGCTGCCTCCTTATCAGGCACAATCCTATGACCATCCTCAAAGATAATGCTCCCCAAAAAGGTAACTTTATGTTTAAATAATTCACACTTGCTATGCGTAATAATCAGGTTTTCCTGAAGGATATGTTCCATCACAGCCAACAAGTGAGCCTTGTGAGACTCCTTGTATGGAGAAAACACCAAGATGTTGTCCATGTAAGCAATGGCACACACACCTAATAAATCCCCAAGAACCAAATTTATTACCTGCTGGAAGCA
Organism: Entomophthora muscae; assembly: GCA_014839935.2. Taxonomy (NCBI): domain Eukaryota; kingdom Fungi; phylum Entomophthoromycota; class Entomophthoromycetes; order Entomophthorales; family Entomophthoraceae; genus Entomophthora; species Entomophthora muscae. The sequence continues at coordinate 1,527 of QTSX02006431.1, forward strand.
CACAGGGGCATGCTTTAACCCAAAGGGCATGTTAATAACAGGAAGATACACTTCTTGGTTATGAACGCTGTTGCGCTTTTTGCATTACAGTACCACAATAATTTAAGACTATAGGGCACAGGACATTTGCTTGAATACAGTCATATGCAAGAATATGAGTAGTATTGTATCAGAAGAGCCAGGATTGAATGGAACCATGATCATTGCCTGGCAATGGCTTCTGATTGCGCAGAAGCACTTCAGGATTAGGATAAAGGTCAACCAGATTAAAGATATATTAAAAAAAAGTCAAGATTTAAGTTTATTTTTATTATGAGTGATTAATTATTCTTATACCCTCTTCAAAGGTTAATCCCTGGGCTGCTAGCATGTCTTCTAGGATATTCTAACATGCCCCTAATTTGGGTAATTATTAATCTAGGTTTGGTGCTTATTGAATGTCAACCAATAGAATATCTTCATCTTCACCTAGCACAGGTGATCCTTGCTGGCATGGAATAATTTAGTTACTTCAGGATCACTTCCTACTTCTCTGGCATACTCCAGGCAGTGTGCTTATTAATATGATAAATATGGGAATTAGAGATAATGGGGAATTGAACCCAGCACCTTGGCGCTCAATGTAAAAATAAAGCGGCACTTTGGCGCCTGCAATAATTTTCAGTTGGCACTTGACGTAAAAGTAGCTCAGCGCTTTGGCGCCTAAACCAATTGCTAGGCAGTGCCTGTGTCTTTTCTAAAGTGGTGCGGCGGCAAATTATATAAGATTTAGTGCCGCGGTGGCGCTTATTATTGGCTAACTTATGATTCAGGTCAGCAGACTACTGCTGATCTAATATACATATAATTTTTACTACCAATTTATGTTATTTGGCAGCTGCAATTCATATCTGTGAGCTCCTTTATAATTGGCATCATTGCTTATTCAAAATTTCCAACAAACACAGTTAACCATTTTATTCCCTCTGTGATTGTAATCTGATTTAATGCATTCAAAAGATCAAGTTTCAAGAACACCTTTGCCTTCTTGACACAACAAGAAATTTGTGCTTCAAGAGGCAAAGGATAAGGATATGGGATTGTGATATTATTCAATTTCCCATAGTCCACACAAGGTCTTAGCAACTCATCTGACTTTTAGACAAACAACAAGGGAGAACAGATCAACAAAGCCTTCTTAATGATGCATCTTTTTTACAACATGTCATAAGTCCACTCCTCCAAACATGCATCCTACTTTAAAGTCAAATGATAGATAGGAGACACAATGCAAATAATATCAACATTAACCTTGAAGTCAAAGTTGAACTGAGTGTGTTTTGGAAGGGCCTCACCTCTTGAGGCATCAAAAGCCAAAGCCTAAGGTTAGAGACTCAATGGCAAATCTGCACTCAAAGGCGTGGGAATGGGAACAGCCTGAATAGTTTAGGTTGTTTTCTTTGACTCTGACATGTCCAACAATGCAATATGAACAGAAATATCAGAGAGATGGTCAACCTGCAACTTATTCTCCTTGTGTAAGGTAGAAATTTTTTGATCACACCATCAACCAACACCTAAAATGATGGGATACATGAAGGTATCACGTGTAAAGAATTGAGCAGTGAAAGAATGACCAGCAACAGAGAATATAACCAGTTTTTTCCATTGGAAGGAAGGAAATTTTCGAAAATTACCCTCTAATCAACATGACAGGATTATATTTCAACTGCAGCAAGTCTGCAGTCTCCAAACTCATGAAGTTTTCCAATGCACTATTACCTGATAAGATTGCAGGGCAAAATATAGTCTGAACATTATTGATGTACCATACAACAAGAAGTACCCAGAAGTAGATTTATTTTCTGCAAAAGAGGCAACCTCAACTGGACCTTGATTCTCCTCAGCAGTGCAAACTGCCACCAAAGAGACAAGATGTTCCTGGAAGTAATGTTCAATTATCTCATGTACCGCCTCAGGAAGAACAAGGAGGTCTCAATTGACGGTTAACAGGGGTAAGTCACCAGGTCCAGCAGCAGCAGATTTGATTAGAAAGACATGCTGCAACATTGCCAAGGAACTTTCAGGGACCTGTTTTGTATCCACAGCCTCATCATCTGCCAGCTTATTCAAAATAGCCAGCCGGGGTTAAGAAGATGTGCGCCCTGTACACTCCTTAGCCAGAGCAGGAGAAACTGCAGAGGGACTGGAGCTGACAAACCACAAACAAGAGGCAGGTTTGGATTTTATTTCCAACACTCCTTGTTTAGCAACAGAAGTCTTTGAGAGCAGGGAAAAGATTTGGCTTACCAGGGACTCATTTGTGGTTAAAAGGGAATCCCAAGCTTCTAAGTCCTGTGCAGTTTGGGGTTACTGCTAACCACAACGCTGAGAGCTTATTCACTTCAGGTAGATTGATAGTACAATAATAAGCCAAGAACTGAGGAAGAAAAACCAAAAGGGAACTTGTACCCTGATGAAAGGAATACAACATATGGTAAACTTTTAGCTCCTCAATAGGCACACACAAAATTTAACAAAGGATACAAAGATACACTCTCAGTTAAAACACGTGGATTGCACTCCACTGCAGATAACAAACATTCACGTGTGTCAACCAAAAACTTTATCATAACATGGTAAAATTGTGATTTATGGCTAAGGGTGGAGCTAGAATAGGATGACAAGGCTTAAGACACCTTGAGAGAGATATTGTCAGTGTGAAGAGCAGGATAGTGGTTCAGGTTCCAACATAACATGACACACCAAAACCAGGAAACAGTGGAACCAGGCTCAACCACCATAATTGGAGAAGGAAACCATAGATTAAAAAATAATCATAACTGAAGGCTCAAAAAGGAACTAATACAGATGAACATTATGAAAGCATATATCTCAACAGAGCAGGAGAAGAGGAACATGATTTTGTGACAAACTGCTTCCAAAAACTCAGATGCAGAAGAGTTGAATAATGTGATGAAAATTGCTGGGTAGTATGAAGAGGTCTCCAAGTGGTGTAGAATAACCACCCAAATCCATAAGGAGTTGATGATTAGCCATCACAAAAGCTTCAAATAATGTTTATTGAAATTCCCAAAGAATACAATATGATTTAAAAAGATAATTAAACCCAACCAAAGTAGTCCAAGTTAAATAGCCTGCAACAATACTAGAGAATCTTCAGAATAAAACTCTGGACATTGGGAAGTGACAATAGTCTCTGCTTCAGATTCTGAGGCAACCTCCAAGATTGGTGGACATTGGTGTAACATTAGGCAGCATAGATGACATAGAGCCCAAATCAGGACCCCATCTGTCGTGCAGTGATTGGATGTAAACTAGCCTTCACTGTAACAACTATTGATCCATTAAGATTGGTGAACAATAGAACAATAATACTCTTGTACAGGATGATAACTAGTCTGATTGATCAACTAAGTTGCACTCCAAGATTATATTAACTAAGGATCATCCAATCATTAGGTTTATAATGGGCTAAGTGATAGATAAACCTGGCTGCAGAACAGAGGATCCTGGAGCTCTGTGGTTCCTATTAACCCCTCAAATACTATATAAATCTCTCCTTGATTTATAAATAAAAGATCAAATTTACATAACTTATACTTTATTATAAGCATTAGGCTAGATATATATCTTGACCTAATCTTTAGTAATAATTAAGGTTGTATTTGAGTTAAGCAATTACAGTTACTCATATGCCATACCCAAATCACAACACTATCTTCCTGTTACAATTGGATTTAAAATCAAGTTGTAAGGAATATAGAAGAGAAGACCCACTACAGGATGCATTTTAAAAAATTGTCCACCAGGAGATGTTTTAAGTTTATTGAGCATGTTTTTTAGGGAGAAACACTTTTTGAGAGTTGAAAAGTGAACCCCTTTCCAATACAAACCAAAAATTTTGACTAATAAATACCACCTGAATCCATGGTTTCTTGTAACAGAAGTACAAATTTTTAATCCTGCTATGGGATTTGAACCTGCTCCCAGCCACCAAGCAGGGGGAGCAGGTAGCAGGAGCTTGCCTGCATCCATGTTTGCTTTAAAAAGTAAATACCCATGTGCAGGAACCACTCCTGCTCTGGCAGTAGCTGTGGGGCCCATCCTGGGCCCCAGAAGCTATGCCCAAGCCTTGGTGGATTTGGCTAGGCCTGAGAAAGCTAAATTTAGATGCTCAAAACTCCCAGATCAAGCCCACCCTCCATTTAGTAATTTGGGGTTCCCAGTTGGGAACCTATTTTTTAATCAAGCTCTTTTGCCTCAGGAATGCCTGTCAAGCCAGTCCCAAAATGGCAATCAAATTGGAAAAGACCCCATGACTCCTGCAGCCAAACCTACCAGAACCAATGATTGTTCAGGCAAAGATAGATCACCATCAATCTAAGCAACTGTTCCTGACACCCCAAAAATGATGATGAAGCTGCCATCAACCAGAAGAATTTGAGATGACAAGCTTTGCCACCCAGATAGCACCAGAAAAATGCCCAGAGGCACCTGCATGTGAATGAGTATATAAACCAGAAGCACCAGAAAGATTATGTATTATCATTCTTACCAATAAAGCTTTTATGAAGCTTTGGTTCACCAATCTGATTCCTTACATATTTTTGATACTCTTCAATCTGCATTCACCTAGACACCAGAACTCATCCTCAGAGATTGAAAGCCAAGCATCAGTTGAAAAAACAGAAGCATTTGTCTACTACTGCCCTCCTGACGCTCCATTTGGCTCTTTACACTTAACTGATTATCCTCATAGCCCTGACCACAAACCCTGAACTTTGGTTGACTTGCAGCGGTACACCCGCCCAGACGCTCCCAAGGATCCATATCAAATAATCTGTGTTGGAAGAGAAATCACTATATATCCTTTGATCTTTAACAGGAAATACAGTCATCCTGCCACCTACTTGGTCCCAATGGAACCACCCCTGACGCCCAAAATGACCATCTCAACCCCACTCACTTCTGATGCCACTGGCCAGAGTAGTCAATTCATGGGGTGCTGTATCCAGCACTTACAGGATTGATTCTGCCTTGCCAGCAGCTTGACCTTGGGCCGTGGCAGGAAAGGCCCTCTCCTACCTGGTAAAGTTAGGTCCTATCATCTGGTGGGCCATGCTGGTACCTGTATTTGCTCCTCCCTCATCTGAAGGAGCATCACAGTACTCCTGGTATCCTGACACTTCTATTCTGTTTCATTGTTCCAAAGAGTACCTTGTCCAGCACGCAAAAACCCTTATGTGATTAATTTTTGTTGAAAATTCTGATAAGCAAGGTTGTATTGAGTGATACTCAGATTATGTCTATTCATCAGTGCCAATTTGTACTGGGTAATCAAATTATGCTAAAAAACTGGAGTGGCAGTGACCCATTTCCAATCAACAGTTTGATTTAAATATGGCAACTTGGTTAGCTGTTTCCCCAATTTTTTCTTTCCAATTGGGACAGATAATACCCAGAATTATGGAAGCTACTGTGACAAGTACCTCATCCCCAGTAAAGGACTCATAGAAGTTGTCCAAAGTATGATGAAGTGGTGTTGTTATCTAAAACATGCACATATATTCAAAGTGTTAACCAACTACAAGTCACTAGTATTCTTTAAAGCGCAGCAACACCCATCTAGACAACAAGCGGAATGGATTAACCTCATACAAAGGTATCCAATGATAATTGAATATAACCCAGGAAAAGGGTTACTTGGGGTAGACACCCTCTCAAGGCTGTACCGTAAACATCTACTCTGCACCAACAGCAAAGACCCTGGCTGGCCCAGGTTAACAATGTGGGATCTCCAAGAAAGCTCTCCACCTGGTGCTCCAATGAACATCCAAGAGAAAGTCCTCAAGAACAAATATCTGTCCAAACACATGTATATTGCACTCTTCACTGCATATTATCAAGCGGCAACACAGTACCCTGAATTCCACCAGCACAGAAGATTGACATGGTTCTTTGTTACCACAGAGATCTGGGCCACACATGTAGTAGGGATCTGCATGAGTACCATCACAAGTGACAGCCATCTGCATTTAATTCACTGGAAAGTTCCAATTCCTGGGATTCAAACCCTGAACCCCTCACGGGCCGCCAGACTGCAGGCCCAGCTGCCGGCTGGCCACGTTTTTTAGGCTTGAGCCAGGAACAGATTTAACTTTAGAGAAACCTCTAAAACCAACCAATTAGGTGCAAACAATACTCAAACCACACCCTCTTATGGACCCCTCTAGCCTAGCCAATAGAAGTTCCAGCCTGAACTGTATTTCTGTGACCAGCCAGGGCCCACCAATAGAGTGTTGCATGAATTACCCCAAAAGCAAGCCCTGCCAGATGATGACAGATCCTATGCCTCAAAGAGGGAAATAAAGATCCTTCACCTGAACCCAGCTAGTGACGAGCTGGCAATTCCAGATGCCACCAAGGATTTCCAACCCCTGGTAAACGCTGGCACTTGGCCAAAGAACCTCACAAAGCTTTTCTATGGCATATGGGCATCCTATACTCTGGGTTGCCAGAAAGTTGCCCATTGCCATTTTTGCAACAAAGCGCTACAGACCTAAGGTTCTCCCAGGCCATCTCATCCCTAGCTTTGGGGCCCTTTTATTTACAGATAGATCTCCCCAGCTCCACCCCTTCTACTAGCCAACCCCAGGAAGCCACAGATAGGCGCCCAAGCTGTACCTGCCCCCAGGAGCACCAGACGGCTGGGTACTTTTCACAGAATATCCCCAAACCAGCCTATTCTGAGTTCACCCTAGAAGAAAACCTCATCCATAGCCCTGGAGCCAGAACCAGAGAGCCAGAACTTGTTAGGCGTGGGGGCACTTGTATACTAAGCAGCCATCACCATTGTGGGAAAATACGGCTGCCTGCCCCCTACTTAGTTCCTACAGCTCCTCCTATGACCCCACAGGCTGATGTTGGCAAGGAACTGTGGTCGCCAATCAATCATCCTCAGCCCAGTTGTTCAGCATCTTCCACATAAAGCTTGCTGGTGTTGCAACCGAGTTTCCAGCCTTGCCTGCTAATGTATCTTACAATACACAGGGGGCGCTCAATGAGCCGCCCCTTGACGTATCTATTGTTATGGATTAATATGATGGCAGCAGCAAAGGGCGGATACTTCATCCCAATTAGGAGTGTTGCCAATTTGACCCGCTGATCCCCGCACAAGTTATTCCTTGGCTCCAAACCCTACATGGAACCCCCCGATATGCCACCCCCTTGTGGCCTTGTGGCTTTCCCCATATAGTATATTAATCATAATATTCCACAATGAACAATACCTTATTCTTATTATTCTGTCCTTTACTATTGGACTGTTGTCTTCCCCAATTCTAAGTACTGAACTCTCATTGGTTCAGTTGCAACAGTGGTAGCACAGATAGGTTTACGACCTATTTTAAAAACAAAATTCCTCCAAGAAAGGATGGAGTACGGGCCACATGGCTACTTCACAGCAAGAGGCATTCCTTCCAATCCCCAAGGGGGACATTCACAAAGGTTATGTCATCTATCAAGGTCAGCTAGTTCTTACCAGTGTATACAATTGGCTCTGCCTCGGGCAGCGTGACGCTAGCGTCACCCCACCACAGTCAGATCTGTCGCAACGTATGCTCAACCTCCAACTAGAGTCCTTCACTGGCGGTGTCAAAGGAGCTGACATTGTCAGTTGGCACCAGTCCACAAAAACGCGCCTTTGTATCTGTCAGGTTCCTGAGTCCATGTGGGTTGCCACCGCATCTGGCTGCCTTACGGGGCCCACCACCGTGTGGTTCACCAACTGGGCCAGCCAGGAATTTGACGTCACCTGGGCAGCATTTTGAGACGCCACCAGGTCCCAGTATAGCAAAACCTTCTCCCCCATTATCTTGGGGACTCCCCTCCTAGCCATCAAACAGACTGGTTCTGTCCCTGAGTATCTCACTGCGTGGCAACAAGCCCTTGCTGCCACCCCCAAAGCCGTGACTGATGGGAACACCATGTTGCTCACTCTCATTGTTAATGGGTTAAAACCCCATATTTGCAAGTGGGTTCCCATAGGCCGCTGCACCTCTATTAACAACTGTTATAAAGCCATTGTAGAGGCCAGTAACCAGGCTTCAATGGGCTTCCGTTGCACCAACAATGCTCTGCCCCAACCACGTTCTGCACCTAGCAATGGCCAAGGTCAAGTGGGCTGTTGCCAACCCTTGTCAACAAGAAAGTGCAACTAAACGCTCCCGCAAGGGGGAGCTCCAGCTAGCACTAATCAAGGACCAGGGAAAAGCCTGGGGGTTGTAACAACAAGAGGCCTTACAACCCCAACTGACCTGCCCTCTCAGCCCTTGCCTGCAAAGAACTCCTGCAACTACAACCTTCACGAGGTTGAAACTCTGGACATCTTTCAGGTCCATAGTGATGACCCCGTGTTGAGAGCCGCCCACTCCTCAAATAAAGTAACATGCTTGTCCTATCCCTTCCGTTTCTGTGAGAACACCCACAAGCTACTGGTAGATACCAGGGCCAATCACACCATGGTAGATCAAGCGTTTGCTGACTCCCAGCAATTAGATCAAGTACCCAGCAGATTCAAAGCAGTATGTGTAGCTGATTCCTGCAGAATTTCCATCACCCACAAGACAGTGCCCTTCTCTGTAAGGATGGGAAATGTCCAGGTTAAGCTCTCTGGGCCAATCATGGCAGGCCTCAGCCACAACATAATTGCTGGCCTCAACTGGCTCCGGCATAACTGCCCCTACATTGACTGGGATACCTCTGTCATCACCCTCAATAGAAATGGGGTGGGTTTTCAGATTTACCCCATGGAAATGAACAAACTACTAAATGACACTGTGTTTTTCAGAATGACAGAAACAGGCTCATATGATTTCAAGGGGGGAGACTAGACTTTAATCAATGTTCAGTCAAAGTTATCTGCGCAGAACCATCTGCAGTCCCTCCCTTGTCATCATCACCATCACCAGCACTTGCAGCACTCCTTGAGGAGTACAAGGACGTATTCAGTGAAACACTTGAACAACTACCTCCACCCCGGGAGATCCAGCACACTGTATAACTTCAAGGATTGTTACCTAAAGCACAATCATTATACTGTCTCACACCAAAGGAAGATGAAACCCTCCACAAGCACCTTGTGGACGCGCTTGATAAGGGCTTCATTTTCTCCTCGCTCTCTTCATACGGGGCGGCGGTCTTCTTTGTAGCCAAGAAGGACGGGTCCCTTTGCCTGGTCACAGACTACCGCGCCCTAAATGAGGTGACAGTTAAAAATAAGTACCCCCTGCCGCTGATTGACAACCTGTTTAATACACTTGCAGGCGCAAAGGTCTTTAGCAAGATCAATCTCACTGCGGGGTACAACCAGGTCCGCATTGCACCAGGGGATGAGGCAAAAACTGCCTTCCACACACGCTACAGGTCTTTTGAGTGTCGTGTCATGAACTTCAGAATGACCAATGCTCCCTTCACCTTTGCTATGTTGATGAACAAAGCCTTTGAGGAATTGACTGGAAAGTTTGTGATGGTGTACCTTGACAACATTATTGTCTTCAGTCAAGATCAAACCACGCACCTCCAACACCTCTGTGCTGTCCTCAACACCCTTCGGGAAAACCAGCTAAAAGCTAAACCCTCCAAATATGAGTTTCTCAAGTCAGAGTTGTTATTCCTTGGGCACACCATCTCTGCCCAAGGGATAAGGCCCAACCCTGCCAAAATCAAGGCAATCACTAGCATGCTGCCCCCCACTGATGTGGGCAAGGTGCGGACATTCTTGGGCATGGTTGCCTATGTACGCAAATTCATCCCCAATTGCAGGGAACTAATTGCACCTCTCACCGAGCTCCTCAATACCAAACAGCACTTCCATTGGACCCCTGCCAGGGATAAAGCCTTCAAGACGTTGAAGCAAAGGCTCATAACAGCACCAGTACTGCAGTTTCCCAACTGGAACTGACAGTACAAACTCAAGACTGACGCCTCTGACAGGGCCATAGGGGGCGTGCTAAGGGCAGAAACTGACAATGGCATCTTCCTCCCCATAGCATATGAATCCAGGAAGCTCACTGACTTGGAACAATGTTATCCCATCCATGATAAAGAGCTGGCAGCCATTGTACACTGCGGTGAGAAGTGGCGCTGTTACTGGGAAGATGTGACCTTCCCACCCCGTGTTCTGACGGACCATAAGTCACTCCAGTATTTCAACAGCAGTCCCACTTGACACGCCGCCAAGCAGGATGGGTCAAGCGTCTATCCCCTTACCAATTGTGCATTGATTACAAGCCTGGAAAGGAACTTGTCACAGCCGACGCTCTTTCACGACTCTATGTAGTGTCCATCACTGGGGACAACGGTTTGGACCCAGACTGGCCCATGCTCTACCTGCGCCCTGAGGCAACCCGCTACAAGGGCCTTAACTCAGTCACCATCTCCAAACTGAAGGACAATGAGAGTCAGTTCACCACCAATGCTGGTAACATCTGCCGCCAGGCAGAGACAGGTGAAAAGATGCCGTACATTCCCATCACACAACGAGGGGACACCATCTTACACTACCACCAAACCCTGGGTAACATCAGAGGAGGTAACCTCTTTGAGATTATGAAACAAAAGGTTTGGTGGCCGCGCATGCATCAAGACATCTTGGACCTCCTCAAGACGTGTGTGTTGTGTGAAAAGAATACGTCTAAACCTGCACCTCCCAAGTCTGTCCTGCCCATCAAAGCAATGGAACCCTTTGAACAGTGGGCCCTCAACATTTTAGGACCGCTTCCCAAAGACAGACTGGGTAAGAAGTATATTATCACTGCTATCAACTACTTCACTTGTTGGCCAGTGGCCTGGGCCATAATCAACCACACTGCCACCACCGTTACCCGCTTATTGGCAAGGAAATTGTGGCTTGCTTTGGGAAACCCAAGCATCTCATCACAGATGGCGGGCCCAAACTTGTTGGACACGTTGTGAAGGCATACTGCGTCAAGAACGCGCTCCAACATATAGTCATGACCCCCTATCATCCGCAAGCCAACAGACACGTGGAACGGTTAAACAGCTCCCTGGTTCAACTGATTGCCAAGCTCTCACAAGAGCACCCCAACACAGTGTGAACTGAACACCTGCTCACTGCCCTACTGATCCTGCAAGCAAGAATTAATAGGGGCACTGGGTTCAGCCCTAACACCCTAGCCTTTGGAACACCTGACGGTCTGACAGGGGTTGAACAGGGGAAACTACGGTCCAAGGTTCCCGACAAACCCCCCTTAGTACCAACTCCCTCTCTAGACCAATGGTGTGCCAAAGCCTGAGAAATTGAACACAAGTGGATTGCAGGGGGGACAAAACACCTCAAAGCTAGATACACCATAGGTGACCCCATCTACACCCTCAATCCCAATTCTGCCAAATTAGAACCCAACCACCTAGGGCCCTTCAAGGTAGCTGCAGTCTATGACAACTACACCTACCAACTTGAGGATGCCCAGGGGAACACCAAGAAACTTCACCACAATTGCTTGCGTCCCTGCTGTGCCATCCCCACACAAAGGTTGTTCATGCGGACCTTCCTAGACCTTCCACAGACTCCAGTCCTGGTGTCTGACAACAAGCAGGGAGCAAGGGGGGTGTTGCAACCGAGTCTCCAGCCTCACCTGCTAATGTATCTAACGTTATGAATTAATCTGATAGCAATGTCAAATGGCGGGTACTTCATCCTAATCAGGAGCGTTGCCAATTTGACCTGCTGATCACCGCACAAGTTATTCCTTGGCTCAAAACCCTACATGGAACTCCCCACTATGCCACCCCCTTGTGGCCTTGTGGCTTCCCCATTTAGTATATTAATTACAATATCCTACAATAAATGATACCTTATCCTTATTATTCTGTCCTTTCCTATTGGACTGTTGTTTTCCCCAATTCCAAATACTGAACTCTCATTGGTTCAGTTGCAACACTCTGATACCAAACGGGATTGATACTGGGCTTGAATCCCAGATAGTCTCAAGAAGGTCCCAAAAGCTCTGCTTTCTGGCACCCCAGAGGAAGATGGTGCAACTTCTTTGACTACTCCCTCTCAGAGAAGTAATTCCCTGAGTGGTTCCCCAACTAATCATTAAATTTCTGGAACTCTTATCAATCACCCATCCAATATGGGGATCAAGTTTTTTTGGATCCTAGGCGCAACATTACCGGGACATGTCCCATGACTGCTATGATCTACATAAATAATATGGGGCTTGTCATGATACCTTATAACACCCCTCTTCTGAATTAAATGAGGATATCGATCCCTTAAAACCCCCTTTATTCGGTCTTCAAAGAAGGGTATACGGGAACCGTTTACAGCAATGTTGGTTGATCTATATATGCTTCGGCCAAGCCTCGGCTAGCTTCCGGCTCAGGGCCGGACCGCCAAAACGGAAATATACTATATTTAAAGTTGAGATGCATAAGCAGCTTGGTTATTATTTCCAGCTGTGGCATTTATCCGCATATATGTTTATGCTGGATTGACGATGTGGGGTCAAATATTAGCAATGGCTTTGCCTATTTCATGACAGTGCAGTTACTTCTGAACGGTGTAGATTTTGTTTCAAAGCTGTGGGTATGGTTTAAGGATGTAGATAGTGGCAATAGAAATTATAGCTTGGTATTTATAAACAGAAAAATGGGAATCTCTTGCGGTGATATTTCAGCCAATCATGAGATATCGGATATCAATCAGCTGCTAGTTTATTGTGATTGAGAACTAGCTCAAGGCTGTTTGTGGTGGAATAGGGTAAAGATGGGATGATATAGGGAGATTGATAAATTAAGTGGTTAAGACGGGCTGCACTTGATGGCATTGTAGGTCTTTTTAAAGATGTCGCGGCGCTTGACGTTGGAGTTTGTGCTCATGCATTGCTTGTAGATCTCGTCAAACTTTTCCATAGTCAGCTTGTTGGTTAGGCTGGTAGTAAAGTTTTTGCATGTGGGATACGTCTTTTCGGCGCCCTGGCGGATCCACCATGCGCCGGGAAGGAAGGAATATTTGTCGTCCATCAGGATTTCGAGGGCCTTGTTCTTGCCGTTGGTGTCGCCGTCGTCGTATTTTCTTTCCGCGTATTCCTTTAAATCAGGATGGTCCTTGAGGATCTCGGATGAGTCTTTGAGGAAGGCGTGTAAATCTCTGGGATATACCATTGCGCGGGTACCGTAGCCGGGCTCTCCAGGCCAGATGTTCTTGTTGTAGGAAAGGTTATCCGACCCATCTGCTAGGAGGAACAAGTAAAATGCTACCTGGGTGCGCGTGGTTAAGTTATAAATGCTCATCCCGTCTTTGATGTGTGGTAATGCCGCCGTGCACGTGATGTTTTGCCCCTTGGCGTGCTCGCTTTCCTTGCCGCATGGCTTAAATGCTTCTTCGAGCATTGGAACTGTCAAGTTGAACTTGCACCTTGCTGCCGCCACCACCTGGATTAGAGCTACAAGCAGTGTTAGAATCATCAATTCTTCACAGAGGAGCACTCTTGGCGCATTTATACCATGTTTGGTGCACCTTTAATTTATTTGCTTGCACCTCCGAATTAAACTACTTTGCATTTATAAATCAGACAAGGACGATAAACAATTTTATTTTAAATATTTTTATTCAGTCTAAAATCTGTTTATCTAGCCAAGCTTCTTCAAGCCACGATCTCATGACATTAAGACTCGCCATGAAATTAATCTCGCATAATCAATTTCAACCCAGCATCTCGGACCAACAAATTAAGTATCATTTGGCCTGATTATATAGAAGGATAGCCTTGAATAGCGTTAACGACAATTTCGAGCAAATCGGTTAACGCTATATCTATAAAAGTAATTAGCTTCATTTTAAATAGACCGTTATTTATTCACTTACTTGTTTTTGAGATTTTTTAGTTCACCGCTACACCATATACTCCTATCAAAATTCACCACAATGACATGGTACCTCGATTAGATTACCAAATTACAATACCTTGATTTAAACTCAAAAATAATAAAACCAGAGCTATTATAAAATGCATCACATTTAAACAAACTCCATTGGCTTTACAAACAAAAAGCTTATCCAATTCAGCTTTTCGATATTCCTATCAGCGGCCACATGTTAATCAATTAGTTTAGATAATAGCCCATTTTTAAATTAAATTAAACGTCGGGTACTGCTTCACTTGTGAGACTTGGATGCAGCCTTCCTATATCACGTACATCTAGACTTAAGGACCTAGTTCACCTGTACATCTCAAACTAGTCCCCGAACTACTGACCTCCGTCAAGGTTTAAGCAAGCAAATAATTGACTTGCGCCTGAACTCAGCCCAACTTCTCAACAAAGGAATAGTCCATGTAATAATTTTTTAATTAGCCAAGCCAAACAATCTAGAAGTCAACCCCTAAACTCGGTTTCGCCTGGCTAGCTCTGCGTTGTTATCGATATCGCCTACTACACTTCGATATATCTAGTATAGGGCTTAATGACCAGCCCATGTAAAAAATTCACAAGGAGAAGTAACCAAACAGTACCTTATTTCCAGGTACTATTAGCAAACTCAATAAGCCACATTTCATTAACCTGCACCATAAAATACATTGCCTCAAACATCTCTGAGATCCTAGATCCCTTAACCCTTTAACTTTGTCGCTCCATCAAAGCAAATACCAGTATACCCAACCACTACCTTGTCTCCTTCACTTTTTATAACCACAAAAATCATTATTGTCGAGTATATGCTTCTTAAAAGTATGTTAAACAAGATAAAGGGGAAAATTAAGAAGACAATGATACTTTATTAGATATGAGTTTAGAGTATTATATAGTATCATGAGAAGCCACATGTTTTCCATGTACATCATGGCAGTCAAAGGGCTTATCCAAGTAACGTTCCATTTAGGAATCAAAATATTTGATCCCCATAATAGATGGGCAAATGATAAGAGTGCCACCAGCTTAATGATTTGCTAGGGAACCATTCAGAGAGGCATTCAGGGGATTACTTTCCTGATAGGGAGTAATCAAATATGTTGCAACATCTCCCCCTGGGGTGCTGGGGGGTGGAACCTTGGGAATTTTCTTGGGAGTGTTGGGGATTTGGGCTTGGTATTGATCCAGTTTTGCATTGGGTACAGGGATTCAAGTGTTGTGTTGCTCTTGCTTTTCACAGGCAGAGTCAGTCACAGTGCATAGTTTGAGCTCTGTACAAGCGCCAATTCCCTTGATGAGGTAGGTATTGTTTGGTTTGACTTCCATGACAATGACTGGTCCCCGTAATCCTGGGTCCAATTTGTGCATGTCCTGATCAACAACCCAGATCTTGTTCCCAGCTTGAAAGCGTTCCTGTTGTAGTGGGATAGATTCTCTCTCAACCCTTTCCTTTTCCTTGTCCTCTTGGTCCTTCCTGGCGCGTTTTACGTCAGGGTCATTGCTGTTTGGCACTTTCTTAGACAGAGGTAATTGTGGTCCTATTGTAGTGCTAGCAATGGCAGGTTTATGTCCATAGACAAGCCCATAGGAATTTTGCCAGTATTGCACTCAACCCAAGTTCTGAACACCATAAGTGCTGTTGGTAGCATGTTAACCCAGGCTTTTGGAGTGTTGGCAGATACCTTGCTGAGGGCCTCCACTAGGGAACTGTTTAGTTGATCTACTCTTCTGTTTGCTTGTGGGGGATAGGGGTTGGCTATGATGTGGTTTACTCTGTTTTTGGAGAGGTAGACATTGGTGCCACTGGCTTTAAGTTCAGTCCCTCTGTCTGTGATTAGGAGTTCAGGTTTGCCAAACTTAGCTATGATCTCTCTGCCAATAAATTGTCTTGCATCATTCCCTTTAGGTTCTTTTGTAGCTTGTGCTACAGGCCACCTAGTCCCATAGCCAATAGCTGTTATGGTGTACTTCTTGCCTTTGTTGTTGCCAGGCATTGTCCCATAATATCCATTGACCACAATTTGAAA
The DNA here is from genome assembly GCA_014839935.2 of Entomophthora muscae. Taxonomy (NCBI): domain Eukaryota; kingdom Fungi; phylum Entomophthoromycota; class Entomophthoromycetes; order Entomophthorales; family Entomophthoraceae; genus Entomophthora; species Entomophthora muscae. The sequence goes on from QTSX02006431.1 coordinate 17,495, forward strand.
TGTTGTGTGATTGACACTGGTATTACTGACTTGGGGGTGCCTTGGAGCGGGCGTACTTTTCACAGACTTCACATTGGTCTAGTACTCCCTTGATGCTGTCCAGCATGTTGGGCTACCAGTAGCATGTCTTGAGTTATCCAGGCAAGCTCCTTATACAGGTGTGTCCCGGATCTCTGTGATATCAAAGGGTTATGTCAATATTTTCTGTTGGCGGGACGTAGGGTACAGTATCATCACTTGGAAGTATGCCGTGTAGAGTGCCATATATGCTTTTGAACAGATGTTTGTTCTTGAGGGCTTTCTCTTGGATTCCATTGGTGTACCAGGTAGGAAACCCTCTTGGAGATTTATCATTATTAACATGGGCCAATCAGGGTCACTATCAGTGCATAGGAGATGTTTATGGTATAGCCTTGACAGGGCGTCTGCAGTAAGCATTTCCTTGCCTGGGTTGTATTCAATTATCATGGGGTACCTCTGTATAAGGTCCATTCATCCAGCTTGTTGTCTAGATAGGTGTTGTTGTGTCTTGAATAATGTTAATGATTTGTGATTGGTGAGGACCTTAAATGTTTGGGCCCCTTCTAGATAACATTGCCATTTCACGAGGCAGTGCACAATAGCTACCAATTCTTTGTCATGTATTGGATATCTTTGCTCACCATTAGACAGCTTTTGTGATTCATATGCTACAGGGCAGAAGTCCCTTTCTGAAGCTTAAATTTGAAGTACTCCTCCTATTGCTTAATCAGAGGCATCAGCTTCTAGTCTGTACCCCCCTTCACAATTAGGATACTGTAAGATAGGAGTGGTGACCATACATTCTTTTAACTGTTGAAAGTGTTGCTTTCTTAACGGTGTCCATACAAGTTTTGTTGTCTTGCCTGTGATTGCAGATAAGGGGGCTGTTAAGGCGCCCCAATCAGGGATGAATCTCCTAACCTGGGCCATCATGCCTAGGAATGTACAAAGCCCACTCTTATTCTGCGGCCCTGGAATTTTGGTTATAGGTCATATCTTTTCTAAGTCCGGCTTTACTCCATCCTTGCTGACAATATGTCCTAAAATTGGGAGTTCTGTTGATAAAAAGCTGCATTTTGAGGACTTGGCTATTAGTTGGTTATCTTGAAGGGTATGGAGGACCAGGCAGACGTCTTTCCAGTGTTGTTCCTTAGTTGGGCGGTATATGATTATGTTGTTGAGGTAGACAATAGCCCTTTTTCCAATGTATTCTTTGAAGACTTCCTTCATAAAGGTTACAAAGGTACTTGGGGCGTTTGGCATGCCAAAGTTGCAGGCAACCCATTCAAATAAGCCATACTTAGCTCTGAAGGCTGTTTTAGGTATGTCCTCTGGCTTAACACAGATTTGGCAATTATCCACTATCAAGTTGATTTTTGTGAAGAATTTGGCTTCCCGGGGCATCAAAAAAGCCATCAATCAGGGGAAGGGATACCAGTTCTTAACTGTAACCTTGTTGAGCGCCCTGTAGTCTGTGACCAGGCGGTATCCTCCATCCTTTTTTGCAACAAAAAAGACAGCCCCACCAAAAGAAGATTTAGAGGGCTGTATCAGTCCTTTTTCAAGGGCCTCATCAAGGTAAGTCTTTAAGGTGTTGTCTTTTTGTGGTGTAAGGTGGTAAATAGGGGGTGCTTTTGGCACACTTTCTTTGAGGTTGATTTTGTGCTGGATGCCCTGGTTGGGCAGTAGACCGGGTAACTCTTCTTGGAAAACAGAAGGGAATTCTTGGATTAGCTGATGTTGGATTGGGTCTTGTTTGTGTGGGGTCTCTAAATTTTCAAAGTGGATAATCTCATACCTGCATGAGCTCTAATTGATCTTGCTAGGGTCCTTTTCCTCTTCTGTTTCTGTGATTTTTGCAAACACATAGTCTCTCATGATTGTGTCAATGTGGGGTGGATACATGTGATGATGCACCTCATCTCACTGTATGGTGAGGGTAGCGCTACCCCAGCTGATATGAGGTTAGGTCTTTCTCATCCAATCCAGACAAAGAACAACATTATACTCAGGGATTAGTATGATTGGATCACTAAGGGTAGTCTGTATGTCTCCTATTTGGGCATGTAATGGTTCTGCTTCCCTGGTGGCTGGTGTGCTCCTGTTATCTGTCATGATAACTCTCTTGACATTACTTTGAACTGTGGGTAGTTTCATGAGATTGGCAAATTTTTTATCAATGAGGGATCAGTCTGCTCTAGTGTCAAATAGTGCTGTGCCCTGATATCTGCAAAAGCAGGTGATGGGAATTTTGACCAAGCAATGATGCAAATTATGACGGAGCTCACAGATTGGGATTGCTACAACCAAATCCATAAATTAGTAGTACAAAATACAATGACACTAATTATGACAGAGCTCACAGATATGAATTGCAGCTACCAAATAACATAAATTGGTAGTATAAGCTACATGCAAATTGGATTAGAAGTAGTCTGCTGACCTGAGCCTAATACTAGCCAATGACAAGCGCCACCGTGGCAATTAATGACACATAATTTGCCGCCGCAGCATCTAATAAATACACAAAGCGCTGTGGCACCGCCTAGCAATTGGATTAGGCGCCAAAGTGCCAAACTACTTTTACGTCAAGCGCCACCGCGCCAACTGAAAATTATTGCAAGCGCTGCGGCGCCACCTTACCTTTACATTGAGCGCCGAGGTGCTGGGTTTAATTCCCCATAATCTCAAATTCCCTTAATTGTCACATTAATAACCATTAAGCTGCAGTATGCTAAGAAAGCAGAAATGATCCTGAAGTAACTAAATTATTCCACACCAGCAAGGATCACCTGTGCTGGGTGAAGATGAAGATATTCTATTGGTTGACGTGCAAGAAGCGCCAAACCTAGATTAATAAGTACCCAAATTTGGGGTGTGTTAGAATGTCCTAGAAGACATTGCTACCAGCCCAGAGATTACCCTGGTAGAAGGTATAAGAAGAATTAGTCATTTGCAATAAAATCATCTTTGAACTATATTTATTTTATCCTTAATCTGGTTGACCTGATCTTAATCCTTAAGTGCTTCTGCGCAATCAGAAGCCATTGCTGGGCAATAATCATGGTTCTGTTCTACCCTGGATTTTCTGATACAGTACTACTCATATCCTCATATATGACTGTATTCTGGAAAATGTCCTGTGCCCTATAATCTCAAATAATTGTAGCGCTGTAATGCAAAAAGCGCAACAGCAGGAATGATAAGTGAGGAGCTTATTTCCAGTTTGGTGAAAAGCAGCATAGGATCACTGGAGGGTACTTGGATCATGTAATTTCTTCCACGTTTCAGGGACCCACTTCACCAAAATAAGGTCTCTGTACTCCATCCAGTATTCCATATTGATTTCAGGCAAGGTAGCCATTTTCATCAACCCAGCAGTAGCGCTCACATTCTTCATAGCAGGAATCATAACCAAGAGGACCAAGTCAGTGTTGTTGGAGATTAAGGAGAGAGTCATACATAGTAACAAAGCCAATACACCCAAGCTACCACCAATATTAGTAGTAAGCATTCTAGACACTGGCTAGGTTTTATATTTCAAATTATTGTAGCAAGCAGTAAATCTGGGAATTGGGAACATGATAAAGGTTTTATTAAACAAACAATAATAAAGGAAGGGTATTATTCACTTATATAACCATAGGGTTCAACATTAGGAGATCTCAAACACATCTGTTACTTATCAGGGGCTACAGGTGGAGCTCAAAGTTGATCACAAGCATGAAACGTTTGTAGTTATAAAATGGGTCAAGCAATGTAAAGTTTCACCATACCCAAGAATTGAAACAACCAAGAGATGATTGGGTGGATGGGTAATTGTGAACATGTCTCAGGAAATCCAAACCAACATTGAGAATAATTTTAAAATACCTTAAGGGTAATTAATGATGTCAGGAATTGGTTCCTGACACCACGTCTTGGTCCCTGTATGTGTCACAGTAGGTTTCATAATGACGGGTATTGTCTGTCCAAGTAAGAAGGCACGGAAGGCCAGAAAACCTGTATTGAAATTGACCAAGTTAACAGATTTAAACCAAACAGTCAATCAAAAATGGGTCACAGCTGCTCCAGCCTGCCAACTGAAACCAGCTCCCCTTTGTAAACTGACGTTGATAAATCAACATAATATGAGGGTCACCTGATATAAGCTCACTAATCAGCATGGCTGCCAGAAACTGGTCACACAAGGGTTCTTTGCAACCTAGACTAGATACTTACTGGAAGATGCCAAAGGAATAGGAGATCAAGACTCAGGTGGTATTGCTTAGTCAATTTTTCTGATATATATTGAATAATTTTCCCTGTTTCAACTCTAAGTGTTAAGTCCTCCTAAATTTACTCAATAAAAATCAATTATCCCAAGTTCTAATTTTAAATTTTAAAATGCATCCTGTGCTTGGGTTGTTGCGGTATATCCCGTAAAATCTGATTCTGAACAGAATTGTTTCAGGAAGATGGGACCCGGCATCGGGAACTTTGTTGTTGATACCGCAAAATGTTAATTTCATGCCAGCCAATTTTGTAGCTCCTCTCTCCATTCCTGAAGATGAAAATTGGGTCACTTCTCAATGCCCAGAATTCTACGCTGAAGATGCATTGATGCTTTCCTAGGTCATTTATCTTGGTTTACTCTGGTTAGGATTGATTGTTCTACTTAATCCTGGAGTTACAATTGGAAATTTCACAAAAAAATACTTGAAGCCGCGTTGGTGGTTAATCATCAATTCTATGTGGATTTGGGTGGTAATCTCCCATCATTTAGAAACAGCCTTATATTATCCAGTGATTTCTGTCACATTACTCAACTTTTCTACTTCTGAGTTTTTGGAAGCAGTTTGTCATGAATTCCTGTTTCTTTTCTCCTGCTCCGTTTAGATATCTGTGTTTACCATGTTTATTTGCATTAGTTCATTTCTGAGTTTTCAGTTTGGGCTTTTTTAATTTATGGTTTCCATCTCCAGTTGCAGTTGTAGAAACTGGATCCTCTGTTTCCTATTTATGTCACGTCATGTCATTTTGGCGCCCAGATTATTTTCCTGCCCCACCCACTGATGAAATTTTGCGTGAAACTTTGTCAGCATTATCATTTTACTCTGGCTTTAGCCTTAGTCACAAATCCCAAGTTTACCATGTGATGACAAAGGTTTCCAAAGATGCTCAAGAATGGTTGCTGTCCGCAGTGGAGCGCAATTCATGTGTTTTAACTGAGAGTGCATCTCTATACCCTTTGTTAAAAAATTTGTGTGTATCTATTTAGGAGCTCAAATTATATTGTAAGCTGTACGCCTTCCGTCAGGGTACAACTACGCTTTTGGTATTCCTTCCTCAGTTTCTTACCTACTGCTGTACAATCAATATTCCCGAGGTGAACAAACTCTCAGTGTTGTGGTTAGCAGTTGACCAGACTGCCCAGGATAGGGCGGTTTGGGATTCCCTGTTAATCACAACTGAGGTCCTGGTAAGCCAAATTCTTTCTCTGGTCTTAAATCTGTCTACTTCCAAACAAGGTATGTTGGTAATTGAGGATAAACCTGCTGCGCGCTCTTGGTTTTCTGGTCCTTGCTCCTCAGTAGTTCCTTCCAACCAAAGCCAATATTGTTCTCTACCTAGCTTGTCTCAGCTACAATTGGCAGTGGTGAACAAACCTGGTGATGTAAAGGAGGCCCCATAGTGTCTGTTCCTGATAGTTCCTTGGCAATGCTTCAGCACGTTGTACCTGCAAAATCTTCCGTTATTACGTCCAAAGAGTTGCCCCTTGTTCACATTGATTGTAATAACCCCGTTCTTCCAGCTGCCGTCCAAGAAATGATTGAGTGTTACTTCCAGGAGCATCCTGCTTCCTTAGCTGCTGTCTGTACTGATAATGAAAAACAAGACCCTGCCAAGATTGCTACCTTTGCTTCAAATAAATCCACTTTTGGTTACTTCTTGTTTCATGGTAGCATCAATAATGGTCAGACTATCTATCAGCCAGCCATCTTGTTAGATACAGGTGCTTCCAAAAATTTTATGAGTGTGGAGACTGCTGATTTGCTACAACTCAAGTACCATCCAGGAATGCTTGTTAGGGGTGGAAATTGTCAAACATTTCCCTCTTTTCAGCTGAAGAAGCCTGTTACTTTTGTAGTTGCAGGTCAGTCTTTTACTGCAAGGTTTTTTGTTTGCCCTACCCTTATGTATCCTATCATTTTGGGAGTGAGTTGATGGAGAGATCATAATGTGTCAAACTTACTGGAGAAAAATGGGCTACATATGGAACAGTCTTTGGGTATATCTATTTTTATTCTGCTGTTAGGTATGTCTGAAATGGAGCAATCTTCTCAGACCATTCAATTGGTTCCTGTCCCTGTCCTCACAAGTTCAGATTTACCGGCATGTTTGCAACCCTGGTCCGTGGCATTTGACGCCACCAGAGGCAAGGTCCTTCCCAAGCACACTCAGTTTGACTTTGACTTCAAAGTTACCTTTGATCTGATTCAAATTGTGTCTCCTATTTACCCTTTAACCTTGAAGGAAGACGCATGTTTGGAAGAATGAACTTGTGACATGTTGACAAAAGGTTATATTTTTAAGAAGGCTTTGTTGATCTGCTCTCTGCTATTATTTGTTCAGAAGTCTGATGGGTCCCTTTATCCTTGTGTTGAATACAGGAATTTGAATAACATTACAATTCCAGATCCTTATCCTGTACCTCTCAAAGCACAGATCTCTAGATGTGTTGAGAAGGCCAAGATATTCTCAAAACTTGATCTTTTGAATGCTTTCAGTCAAATCAGTATTGCAGAAGGAATGGAATGGTTAATAGCATTCAAGACCAAGAAGGGTATCTTTCAGTTCTGTGTCATGCCTTTTGAATTGAAGAATGCTCTGGCTTGCTTTCAGCAACTAATTGATTCTGTCTTGGGGGATCTCCTGGGTGTATGTGCAATTGTGTATATGCATGATATCTTGGTGTTTTCTCCAGATGAAGAGTCCCATAAGGCCCACTTGTTGGAAGCTGTAGAGCTCATTCTTCAAGCAAACTTGATCATCAAAAGGAGTAAGTATGAATTCTTTAAACGTAAGGTTACCTTTCTGGGTAATATTATCTTTGAGGATGGCCATACCATTGCCCCTGACAAAGAAGCTGCGGTTTGAGAGTATGCTACGCCAGTGACAGTATCCCAACTTTGTAGTTTCTTGGGTACATGTACGTTCTTGAAGAAATTCAATCCCCACTTGTCTTAAGTGGCCTCCCCTTTATATTTGGCTAGTGGAAAGACAACTTTAGTCTGAACGCCTGAGTGTGAAAGTGCCTTCTCAGCAGTCAAGGCTCTTTTGTTGTCCTCCCCAGTGTTAAGACATGTGGATCCTGAGCTTCCTTTTGTGGTTTTCACAGATGCATCTAAATACGCTGTGGCTGGTGTGCTGTTGCAGACAGCTAGTGACGGGATCAAGAGACATGTAGGGTATTTCTCCCAGAAGATGGAGGCTTGAGAACGCAACTACATGATTTTACAACAAGGAATTGTTAGCTGTTGTGAAATTGTTAAAGCACTGGCATCACCATCTCATGTTGGCACATCATTCATTTGTAGTAAGAACCGACCACAAAGCTCTTCTATATTAATGACAACCCAGAGTTTTGTCAGGTCGCCAATCCAGATGGCATGGTGACCTGACAAGATACAAGTTCTTCTACAAGCTTATTAAGGGATCTGACAACCACTTGGCTGATGCACTAAGCAGGAATCCTTCCCATCTCCCAGATGCTAGTATGGACGCCAAGTTTAACACACATGCTATGATTCTAGACAAGGCTGTGGTGCCTTTTGTATTGCCTCTGCTGGCTACGTTGGCCACCATGTCCTTAGCTGAGGGCGCAGACCTGGACTTGTATTCCAAAGTTAAGTTCCTGCAACCTTTGTCCAAAGGTTATGATAGGCTATTGGAGCTAGCATGTGCAAACCCAGTAGGTCAGCCTCAGGGTTATTATAAGATTGGTCCAGTCCTATATCATCAAGGTTGCTTGTGGGTCCCTGAAGGCACTATTTGGGATGAAATCATGGAGGCTAATCATACCTGTCCAACAGCTGGTCATCCAGGGAAAAAACAGTGTAACTTGTCCGCCGCCAGTTTTCCTGGAAAGGTTTGACTGTGCAGGTAGCCGCTTTTGTTTGAGATTGCCTGGTATGTGTTTGATCCAAGGCCAGTTGGAATAAGACTAAGGGTTTACTGGTCCCTCTTCAGCCTGCTGCGGGTCCCTGGACATCTGTGTTGGTAGCTTTCATTGGCAAGCTTCCCAATTCCAATGGGTTTAATGCAATCATGGTGGTAGTTGATTGTTTCACAAAGATGGCACACTTTTTACCTTGCTCAACCACAATTACTTCAGTGGAAACTGCTAGGTCATTTGTGAACAGAATCTTCTCTCTACATGGCATCCTAATGGAGATTGTAAGTGACTGTGGTCCTCAATTTATTGCTCAGTTCTGGAAAGCTTTTACTCAAATCCTTGGTATCAAATTGTGCTGCTCTACTGCTTTCCACCCCAATCCAACGGACAAACAGAGAGGTTAAACCAAAGTTTGGAGGTTACCTACGCTGCTACACCAATGCACCACAAGATGAGTGGTGTGATAATCTACCCATGGCAGAGTTCACATATAATAACGCCCCGCACACGTCAACTCAAGTATTGCCATTTTATGCCAATGTGGGTTACAATCCTTCTTTCAATATGGGTCCTTGTTTGGTTAGCAACGTGAAAGCTGCAACTGATCAGGCTGCTGCATTGAAGCAGATTCATCAGGAGCTCCAGGGTACTCTTGCCGCCACTGTGACAACTTACAAGGAATACACAGATTGCAAGCGCCAGGAAAGTCCAACTTACAGGCCAGGCAATCTAGTCATGGTTGATGCTTGCAATATGAAACTGAAGGTTCCCTGTTGTAAGTTAGGACCTATACAAGTTGGCCCTTCCAAAGTTGAACATCAGATTGGTCCCTCCGCCTATCAGCTGGATTTACCTCCTGCGTTCAAGATTTTCCACACCTTCCATGAATGTCTCCTTACTCCCTTCAAAAGAACAGAGACCCCCTCTTCCCAACCCATTCTTGTGGAATGAGAACCTGAGTACAAGTTAAATTGTATTCTGGCTTCCTGCAAGAATTGCCGCTGTTTGGAATATTTGGTATCTTGGAAAGGTTATCTTGATTCTGAAAACTCCTGGGTTCCCCACTACAATTGTTGTGAATAACAGCATTCACCATGTTTTGATTTCGCCTTTGGTGGGCCATTTTGAAGACGAATCTCTTGCTTTTGCTTTTGACTCTTGAAATAACTGGTTTCTGCATCAAGAAATATGATTGTTTGGTTTCCTGACTCTGCGCAACTCACTTGCTCCACTCATGCTTGTGGCAAGTGATCCTACCGTCCTGGTAGTGTTTTGTGGTATTCCTAACCACTATATAATCCATTTCATATTTTATCAATAAAATTAAGTTCTATTCACATTTTTATCTTTGTGTCTTCTGTACTTCTGCGCCTCTCTCTAGCCATGCCTAGTAGAGATTATTCATCCAGGGCCGCAAGGTAAACACATTTGCCTTCCCTGCCATCTAACCCAGACTTAGCACAAATCCAATCCTAAGCTTAGTATTCCCTGTTGTGTATCTGTGCTGCGCCTCAGAACACAACAAAAATGGTGCTCACTACAGGGGCTGTAAGCCCCTTGGTTATCCCTTTTGCATCTACGTTTGAAGGTCCCTTGCCTCCGCCTATTTGGGAGTTGACCTTGCCTGAAATTACCAGCCCTCCTATTGAAGAAGACATCACCAACCCGCCTATTGTCCCTACTGTACTGAATCTTGGGAATGGTCCCCGCCTAGTTGCTTACCCTATGGGTATCCTGACTTGGAACAAGTCATGGCAGTAGCCCTTGGGATAGCTTGGGACGGGGCCATCCCTTGCCTTCAGTTACAGTTTAGCCATGCCAAATACTATGAGTTAATTGTGGCCCCTCAGTTTCCACAACATCTCCTCCCAGCAGCTGGCTCCGCTGATCATCTGCTGTCATCCTTTGTACAGCCCGCCTTGGCCCACCACCAGATGGTGTTGGGACTCCACGTTCAAGAGATCTCGTCTCTACAAGCAGCTGTTACCCATCATTGGGACCAGCTTGCCGCCTACCAACAATGGATTCATTCCCTGTTCTCCCTGGTATCTGACAATCAGCGTGATTTGGTCACCTCTCAAACACGTTTAGTCAATTCCATCAAGCAAATGCGCCAGTCCATCCCTGAGTACGCTAGGGAGCAACTACATGAGTTTCACAGTTAGAACAACCCTGGTAAACTCAAGTAGACTCCACCCTAAACGCTATCTCACCAACTTTGAACGCCTAGTGCAACAGCTCAATGCATTCAGTGTCTATTCCTTTGAGCAATTGCAACAGGTAGCTGACCTTGCTGCCCAAGGTCTAAATGAACTCAGTGCGGAATTTGATCAAGATAGAGCTACCACTGCTGCTGCTATAGCCAAACTTCAGAGTCAGGTGAATGAGCTGTCTACTCCCAAACCTGATGTCCCGCCTTCTCCTCCTGCTGATGATCTGGTGGACAGAGAGCAGAGGATCTGGGAGGCCATCCAAGAATTACGCGCTTTCACTTGTAGCCAAGGACGTCCTACTAAAATGCCTCAACCTGACCCCCAGGTTCTTGCGCTGACTGCTCAGGTTGCTGAACTACAGCAAGAAGTTGCTGCTTTACGTGAGGTAGTGACAACTGCTGCTAGCCCACTCGGGGTTAACAAGGAAGATGGCTGTTGTCCTGGTTTGACGGGGGCTCCTCAAATCCACTGTGATAGGGAGTTGATTGCCCTAGCTAATGAGGTGGACCATTTGAAACAAGATCAGACTGAGTTGGACAGATACATACAAGAGATGAGTGAGCTTAACAATTTGGTAAACAACAGGTTCACCCCCTGCCTATCAGTGGGGCCATTCCTTACCTCTCAACTGGCTGAGCTCTCCACTGTTGTCACTACCCAAGGACAACGCCTAGATGTTACTGAATGACAGACCACTCTAGCCAACACTACAGGTGCCAGAACTACTGAGACTCTGACAACCCTTGAAGAAAGTGTTCAACAACTATGGGCTAGACAAACCCCCTCCAAATCTGAAGCTGAGTTTTCCCTGCGCATAAATGTACTTGATAGCAGCAATGGTGATCCAGCTCCTGAGGCACACTTCAAGCCTACTTTTAAGCAAGTCTTTGATCCCAAAACCTCAACTTTTGCAGATTTCTTAACTATTTATGAGACTGCCACAAGGCGAGCATCAGATGAGGTTAAGAAGGAACAAATTCTAACCTGTCTACACCCAACCTGTCAAGAAGTAGTTGTGACAGAGCTGCCCACCATTGAGACATGGGAAGACATGAAACAGCTCCTGATTGACAAGTTTGGTGGTGATCTTAGCCTGGAGGTGAAAAAGGATGCCTTCATGCACATATCTTTCAAGCCCAAAGAGACGTTAGCTGAATTTGCAGACAGATTTTACATGGAGGGACAACAATTAATAGCAAGCAGACAATTGGCAGCACATGAAGCGTATATGGCCTGCGCTCAGGCCCTCAAGGTGAATCAACTCCTGTGTCCGCATTTCAAGGCCCACAAAGCTATGCTGTCCTCCATGAAAAGTATAAAGACACTGCTACAGGATATGCATCTTACCCATTCTGGGGCAGTCGTTTGGGAGAGTTGTGCCACTTCTAACTCTGGATCTTCTTCTTGCAGCCCTTGTATCCTCACTATGAACTCACAAAATCCTCCTTGACGTCAGGTTTGCCACAACCGCGGTCAGATAGGTCACCACTCTTGCGTCTGCACCAATCTGAAGGTTGAAGGAGCTGATCCCAAGGATCAGTCAGGAAAAGAACAGTCAACCTAGAGGTGGAGACGCACTTGGTTGACAATTCTTCCCAGTCTCCTTCTATACCTCTGCCTGCTACTGACTCTGAGCCTGCTGATGATGAGGATCCTCCTATCCTCCTTCTGTTCCATGAAATTTCTGATGATTCTGATGTGGATGAATCTGATGCTGAAGTTCCTGATGCATACAGGTATTCTGTTCTTGCTGTCCCAGAGACTATTGCAGTTCCCTACAAGCTTTGATCTGTTAAGACTACAACTACCATCAAGCCCTTGTCTGAGGCCAAAGCGGTTGTCTCCCATCCCTATCTTACTCAGGAAAAACGGCCTCCTGTATTAGTGAAATCATCAGAGGAGGCCGCTGAAGTTGCAGACGCCGTTTTCAAGAATGTGTCTATCTCACTCTCTCTCCAAACCGTATATAAGGAGTTCCCAGGACTAAGATGCATGATTGAGAAATGGGACAAGGAACTAGCTGAGGAGCAGGATATCTTGGCTGTTCTGCCACCCTTTGGACGCACCACCACCCAAGTAGAGATATCTATCCAGAAAGTAAAAATCAAAGCCGTCCTGGACACTGGTTCTCCTGTCAACTTTGTTTCTTCTAAACTGGTGAAGAAACTTAAACTGCCCCCAACCTCAACTAACATCAATCCTATGGTACTGCTGGTCTCTCCATGACTTGCGCCATTGGCGTGTACTCCGCCTTGCCAATGCAATTTGGTAAACTCCTGTTGGCTGCGCCAGCTGTTGTTCTAGAAAATGAGAGCTACAACCTTTTGGTTGGTACCAATTTACTTTGGGAATATAATGGGATCATCAACCTAAAGGATGGTTATCTTTCTATCCTAGGGTACAAAGTCCCTCTGATCTTTGAGGAGCCAATCAAAGTTCCTGGTAAACGTTTGAAGACATGTACACTGGAGTACCCCACTGGGTTTTTCACCCTAAAATACCAAACCCATTCCACCACCATGAAGTGTCCTCCCATGGCTTGTCCAGCAACTGAGGGAATTCCTCTCATGGCCACGTCTGCTGTCATCATCCCTCCAGGTTCTCAGGCCATCATAGACTCCCAGATATCATATGAACTACCTGATCAGACTTTCTTAGAGCTGTACTCCCCTCCTTTGCTGGGGTGTAACAAGCCTTACCTTTGTCCTGGAATTCTGGACGTCTCCCACAAGGATCCCGTTCAATTACTAGTTGCCAACCTTACCGCACTTCCTATGACTGTATCCAGAGGACAGGTTGTTGGTTACAGAAAGTTGTTAAATGCCCCGGACGTCTTGTCTCTTCACCCTTTTGTAACATTTCAAGACTTTAACCTACCCAAAGACAAGCTTCAAGTCCTATCTCTGTTCACTGCCCAAGACTTTTATCAGTTGTCCCCGGTTCAACAGAAGGAGGTGCTTCATTTTACTAGACCAGTTCTCAGAAATCTTTGCTAAAGATAGTACTGATTATGGGCTAGTCAAAGGTGTGATTCATCAGATTGACACAGGAGATGCTCCCCCCTTTTGTGCCAAGCCATATTGCCGCAGCCAAGTAGAAGATGCGCAGGTTTCTAAGGAGCTCAAACAACTGCTGGACGCTGGACTGCTAGCTCCCTCTCAAAGTCCCTGGGCTTCTCCTCTGCTCATCTTAAAGAAAAAGAATGGAGGCCACCAGATTGTGATGGAATATTGGAGGTTGAATTCTCTAACCAAGAAAGATTCCCATCCCTTACCGCGCATTGATGACGCTCTTTGACGCCTTGGGGGTTCTAAGTTATTCTCTGCCATGGATTTGGCGTCTGGTTACTGGCAAGTTGACCTCTCTCCTGAAGACCGTCAAAAGGCTGCGCTCATCACATCAGAAGGATTTTTTGAACCTACCTGCATGCTGCAAGGGCTCTGTAATGCCCCAGCAACTTTCCAGAGGGCCATGGACTCCATCCTGCATGATTTGAAGTTGTTGTGTGTCTTAGTCTATCTAGATGATATAACAGTCTTCAGCGCAACTTTCACTGATCACTTAGCCCATCTTAAAGAGGTGTTCATAAAGATCCAAGAGGCTGGCTTCAAGCTAAAGCCCTCTAAGTGTGCTTTCTTCAAAGAACCCTTTGAGTTCCTGGGCCATGAAGTAACCCAAACAGAGATTTTTCCAATGGCCAAGAAGCTTGAAACCATTGACAAAATGCTTCTGCCCACCAACCTACAAGAAGTACAAGTCTTTCTGGGCATGATGGGTTACTATAGGCAATTTATTCCTGATTTTGCTGATACTAGCAATCCCCTGGTCCAACTGTTGTGTAATGTTCCTTTTAAATGGACCGCTAGCCAACAGCAGGCTTTCAAGACTCTAAAGCAGAAACTCAAAGAAGCGCCCATTTTAGTGTACCCCAATTACAATAAGGAATTCATCTTGTACACTGATGCTAGTGACCTTGCTATTGGGGCTATCTTGGCTCAGCTCAACAATGAAGGTGTGGATCACCCTTTAGCCTATACTTCCTGTGTGCTAAATAAGCATGAAAAGAATTATAGTGTTACAGAGAAGGAGTGCCTCGCTGTGCTGCATGCAGTCAAAATAATTCTGCCACTACGTGTATGGTACCCATTTCACTGTTGTCACTGACCACACTTCCTCAAATGGTTACAACAACTTAAGGAGCCTGAAGGACGCTTAGCCAGATGGGCCCTCTGCCTGCAAGTTTATGACTTCACTGTGCTCCATTGCCCCAGGATTCAACATCAGAACGCTGACAGCATATCCTGAATGCCCATCCTTGCCCTACATCCTGCTGAGGCAGATCGCCTGTATGAGCTAATTGGCTACCCTTCTTCCTGGGAAAGTGAGACAGAAGAGGTTCAACTTGCCCTGTCTAAATTATCTGAAGACACCCTCATACGCAACAACCAACTCTTCAAGAAGGTGCGGGGTCAATACCTGCCATATGTGCGCCCCAGTCTTTGCCTCTCCTTGGTGTTGCAAGCCCATAAAGAGCTGGCCATGGAAGCATTGTCAAGACCTTTGACTGGCTTCAGAAGAATTACTTCTGGGAGAATCTTTGCCTGTTGATCCCAGATGTCATAGCTAGTTGCCATGACTGCCAACTCCAGAGGCCCCAAGCTGCTTCTCACAAATTCAAATTGGTTCCCCCTCAACACGCTTTTCATACAGTTAGCATTGATGCTGTAGGCCCTCTCCCCTGCTCACGTTATGGATGCCGCTTTATCCTGATTGCTGTCAACCACTTCAGCAAGTGGGTAGAAGCTTGCCCTACTAAAGACATCACTGCTAAGACTACTGCTCCCTTCCTGCTGCAGGATGTTTTCTACCGCCATGGCTGCCCTCAAGTGCTGTTGTCAGACAACAGAACCAACTTCAATGCCAAACTTTTTACCTCTGTTGCTGAAGCTCTAGGAACTCACCAGTCTTTCTATGCCCCCTATAATCCTTCTACTAATGGGGCAGTTGAGCGTGCCAACTTGACACTGGTTTCTATCATGAGGAAACTCACCTACTCTGACGCTGCCAATTGGGATCTACACTTACCTGCTGCACTCTTTGCCTATTGTCTGAGCAGGCATTGGATCACAGGGTACTCCCCCTTTACCATGTTGTATGGGCGTGAAGCCACCACTCTGTTGCTCTTGGGGGTTCCCCTACTCTCCTCTGATAAGGCCATAAACCCTGATGACCACATCAAAGACTTAGTCAACCACATCATTAATATACAGGCCACTGCCTACACTTCCGCATATAAGACTAAGGCGCTTGAGCTCTTTCCTGACAACACTGGGCACTCCCCCTTGCCTAAGTTTGATGTTGGTGACTATGTCCTGTACTACCAACACTGTGTGGGTGGGCGCGCGCATAAGCTGGACTCCCTGTGGATTGGTCCTTTAGAGGTGACTTTCAAACAAGGATCTGAGCACACTATAAAGCTCCTCTCCAGTGGTTGTCCTTTTGCTTGCATACACACCAAGTTCCTCCGCAAGTATCACCCCCCTAAGGCCAATCTAGAAGGGGGCAATGTTGTGAATAAAGGCATTCACCATGTTTTGATTTTGTCTTTGGTGGGCCATTTTGAAGATAATTCTCTTGCTTTTGCTTTTGACTCTCAAAATGAACTGGTTTCTGCATCAGGAAATATGATTGTTTGGTTTCCTGACTCTGCACAACTCTTTTGCTCCACTCATGCTTGTGGCAAGTGATCCTACCGTCCTGGTGTGTTTTGTGATATTCCTAACCACTATATAATACATTTACTATTTTACCAATAAAATTAAGTTCTATTCACATTTTTGTCTTTGTGTCTTCTGTACTTCCGCGCCTCTCTCTAGCCATGCCTAGTAGAGATCATTCATCCAGGGCCGCAAGGTAAACACATTTGCCTTCCCTGCCATCTAACCAAGACTTAGTACAAATCCAATCCTAAGGTTAGGATTCCCCGTTGTGTATCTGTGCCACGCCTCAGAACATGACAACAATTGTTCAAATTCCTCTGATCTGATCCACAAGTTCTACAAGCGCAATCCCACTGCTATTGGTCACCCTGAACTTACCCTTGCCACAATGAAACTCCCACCTGCCCATAAGAATTTCTCTTTATCCCATCTCCAAGATGGTGGTATTGTGCCCAGGGCTAAAGCAGAGGGTAATGTCACAGTAGGTTCCATAATGCCGGGTATTGTCTGTCCAAAAAGAAAAGAAAAAAAGTATTGTCTGTCCAAGTAAGAAGGCACAGAAGGCCAGAAAACCTGTATTGAAATTGACCAAGTTAACAGATTTAAACCAAACAGTCAATTGAAAATGGGTCACAGCTGCTCCAGTCTGCTAGCTAAAACCAGCTCCCCCTTGTAAACTGACGTTGATAAATTGACGTAATATGAGGGTTACCCAATATAAGCTCATTAATCAGCATGGTTGCCAGAAACTGGTCACACAAGGGTTCTTTGCAACCTGGACTAGATACTTACTTGAAGATGCCAAAGGAATAGGAGATCAAGATTCAGGTGGTATTTCTTAGTCAAATTTTCTGGTATATATTTAATAATTTTCCCTGTTTCAACTCTAAGAGTTGAGTCCTTCTAAATTTACTCAATAAAAATCAATTATCCCAAGTTCTAAGTTTAAATTTTAAAAATGCATCCTGTGCTTGGATTGTTGTGGTATATCCTGTACAATCTGATTCTGAACAGAATCATTTCAGGAAGATGGGGCCCAGCATCTGGAACTTTGTTGTCAGCGCCACAAAATGTTAATTTCATGCCAGCCAATTTTGTAGCCCCCCATTCTGGAAAATGAAAATCATGTCACTCCTCAATGCCCAGAATTCTACACTGAAGATGCATTGATGCTTTCCCAGGTTGTTTATCTTGTTTTACTCTGGTTAGGATTGATTGTTCTACTTAATCCTGGAGTTACAATTGGAAATTTCACAAAAAAATACTTGAAGCCGCGTTGGTGGTTAATCATCAATTCTATGTGGATTTGGGTGGTAATTCCCCATCATTTAGAAACAGCTTTATATTATCCAGTGATTTCTGTCACAGTATGAGTCTTGCAAAGTGAGGGAGGGTAGCTTTCCTAAGCACTCCCCTGAGCTTTTCCCTCCTTGGCGGTGTTATCAGTACTCATTTGATTTACTTTTGTTGTCAGGAAGACAGGCATAGGTAGATGCATTGGTTGGCTTGGGGCGGAATACGGTCAGGCCAGAGGGTAATGCCCACCATAGGATGGCTGCTAACTTGATAATATAGGATACAGATTGCCCAAGCAAAGACCAGGGCCCTGAATTGGGCACTATAGTGTCTACTATTCCCGTCAAAGTAATATAGAGTACGCCAAACAGTTAGGTAAATGTAGTCTTGGCTGCTGTGGGGGTCTCCATTGGGTGGTTGGGTTGCAGGGTTAAGGGCGGAGTCATGGGAACAAAGTAGACCACCAGATAATTGTACTTGTCTTTTAACAATAAGAGCAGTACCTCAATCCTCTTTCCTTCACGTCCTATTTATTTAGTTTATCTAGTCCTTGCCAAGGGATTGGAAATGAGGATGGTCTCCAAGTTGTACTCTGCGTGGTGGGATACACTATCTAGAAAGACACCATCTCAAAAACACCATCTAGAAAGACGCCATCTCAAACCCTATCCTGGATTTCTGGCTAAGCCATGCCAGATAACTTAAAATATTGATAAAAGCCCAAAATAATTTTGAAAACTATAAAAAAACATATTAATAGACTCAAAATCATCCAAGGATTCCAAACCTGCAATACAAATGTGGGGTCAGCCTATACTAACTATGGTACGCAAAGCTCCAAAGTTGACATATCCTAAAACAGTGATATTTTTTGTATTAAATTTTAACTTTATATTAAACATGTATATAGTAAAAATAAAGTTAAAATCAAATATTTGAAAAAAAGAAGTTTATTGTTAAAAAAAGTAATTAAACATTAGATCCAAGGGTTGTGGCAATGCCTTTGAGATGGATAAGGCAGCCTTCTCTGGTGTAATAGGCCAAAACCTCCTTGGTAACATTTGCAAACTTGACCTGCTGGCCAGATGCTTGGATACAACAGCTTTGCCTTTGAAAGCCTGGGAGTATAGCTGATCTCTATGAGCATGCTGAATCTTCAGCTTGTTGACAATTACATTAAACATAGGCTTTTTTTACCTTAACCAGGTGGGAAAATTGATTATACCAACCTTCAAGTGATGAGGTGGTCTTAGTTACGCCTTTTTTGACCTGCTTATAGCAGTTCCAATTAATTGAGTTGCCGCCCTTGAGGATGCGGCAATGTCCCTGTAATACACCCATCCACTGGTGCTCAAAGTACTAGATGAAAGGAGCAAATGCTTCTTGGTTCTCAATTATATTTTTGTTGTTGAGAAGCTTGTTGTAAAAAAGGTTGACCTCTTCCTTTCTGATCATGGCCAGAGCAGCAAAGCAATTGAAGATCTTCTGGGACTCCTTTGTGCCATTTTTGAATACCAGCTTGTTGAGGGCTGAGTTTTTCATCAGGTTCTTGCGCAGATCCTGGCAGTAGTGAAAAAAAGCAGCCTTGGGGCCTGCTCCTAAATACCTTGAAAAGGTGTTGGCTTGTGCTGCCTCAAAGTCAACCATTAACATGGTATGATAGGGTAGGGACTCTGGCACCTTTCTGGTTGTGGCCTATTGCTCCTGGGTGGCCTCTGGGCTGACCTTCTTCTTCTTGCAACCCCTTTTCTCAGTTGGCTCTTCTTCAAGCGTGGGCAAGATGGCACCCAATTTTTGCTTAAGTATATACAAGGCGTGTATGTAAGTCTCTTCCCTTTTATTAGGGAGAAAGAAGAAGACAAAGGGGGTTGTGTGTTCATTGACCTGACCATGTATGGCTCAAAGCTGATAAAATAGCTTTAGACAAGAGGCAAAAGTCCCATTGGCAAACCAAGTATCACACTTTAAAAGGTGTACAAGATCCTCTTGTATTGAAAAGCACAAAATACGGTTTGGTGAACCTTGTCCATCATTGTGTAGCAGAAAGGGATTGCCAAGCATGATAGTCTTCTGGACTTCCAAAAGTACAAGCTCATCAATGCTCCTAGTGCTGAACCAATATTGGCATCAATTGACCGTTGATCAGTCACATACTGTTGGAGTCTGGTCTTTTCTCCAACCTCCTCTCTCTGATCCTCATTCAGGTAAAGGAGAGCATGTGTTACCAGCTCAGTTGAAGTCAAGTCTTAATTGAGAGGAATGGCTTGGCAAAGGTACCAGTGCATAAGATAGTAGAGGATCATATCAGAGCCCAAACAGTCATGCTCAATGGTGAGCTCCTTGACTTGGGTAAACCCAATTGTAGTTAATTGTGTGGGGCAACCTGGACTATCTGTCATGAATGACATTTCAATACTTGTATTGAAAACCCAAGAGTTAAACCCTGGTTCCCAGAAGGCAGATCCAACCCTCCAGACCAGTCCAGGACCCGCCAATCCATTAAGAGATGGGCTCAAATTGGTGAATTACTCCGCGTTCCACCGGCCTACTACAAAGGACCCTCCAAAGACGACTCAAGTCACACAAAGTGGACAGGGAACCACCAACTTGCTAAATTGTGTACTCAAGTTGACAAGTTACTCCAAGAACCGCCAACCTCCCAAGGAAAATTCCCCAAATGGTCATCAGATTGATACTAACCTGGAGCCACCAAAGACCCAAACCTACGCAGCGGTTACAGCTTGCCTTAAAGAGGTTAAAACAAACCCTATTCTCAACTCTGCCAACAACCTGCCAGCATGCCGCCCAGAAGAGGTAGTACAATTGGATTACTCAGGAGACATAGTGAACAGTGGCAGCAAAACAAAGCATTGTCTTTCCAATGTGCCAGAAAAGGCACAGCCTGGATCTGCCACCCTTGGGACCCCAAGCCAAGACCCATGTCCCGCCAGCACCTTGTCTGCAAACCTGAATCCTGCAAAAATTGAAGGAGCAAAACCCCATGGTATAAAAACCCTGGCGGTATGGTGAAGACCACATTGTCATTTTTGATAATAAAGTTTTATGAACCTTTGGGTTGAACAAATCTTACCCTATCTAGTCTTAATGATCTTCCATCTTAATTCCAGTCAAGTAGACCACCAGGCTGCCGCCCTTCCCCAAGACCAACCTGCCAAATTGCCCCAGGCATTATACCGTCCCCCGGGAGCCCCCTTTGGACCTGTGCATTTTACAGAATACCCCCCAACCCGGCTTATTCAGAGTACGACTTGGAGACTATCCTCATTGCTGACCCCTTGGCCAGGACTAGAGAAACCAAATACATAGGACGCAAAGGAAAGTGATACAAAAGGCCGCCAAGATTGTTCAAAGACAAGTACAATTATCTGCCAGCCTACTTTGTTCCTATGACTCCGCCCTTAACCCCTTGACCAGACCACTCACTGGAACCTACTGCCGCAGCTGAGACCACCTCTACCCAACTGTTTGGAGTACTCTACATTACTTTGACAGGTCTGGTAGATTCTGTGGTCTCCAACTCCGGACCCTGGTCCTTACTCAGGCGTTCTGTATCCTATATTATCAAGTTAGCACCCATTCTATGGTGGGCCTTACCCGCTGGCTCGGCCGCACCTCACCCCAAGCCGCCCAATGCCTCTACCTATGACTGGCTTCCTGACATTATGACAATCCTTTTCAAACACAGTAACCTGGGCCCCAAGATTTTATTAACACTTGGGGCAACTTGTATGCTCTTTTTTGTGATAATCACTTATTACACCTATAAGGCACTTACTGTGAGAATTGGGGAGCAGGTTAGTAGGAAATAAAACCATGCTCTCAACCATAATAAAAATTGCGGTTCCAGCAACAACCAAATGGTTGCTCCCAACAATTCCTGGGAGGCCAAAGGGGGACTGGAATCAACTGAACACACAAAGCAACAGACAAAACCAAATGTCCAGTTTTACCAACAAATTTCAAACTTTATTAGATTAGAGAATGATGAAGCAAGATCTTTTACAACTCTTGCGTTCATTTAAGGGATGGAATGGGATTGGGGTGGTAGATCAAATGTCACAAACCAATTGACCAATCATATGAGCGTATACAAATGAATTTCTTGAGGCAGGGAGATCTTGACAAATTTTGAATGGATACAGTTAAAAGGAAAACTGAACCAATTAACATCAGGAATATGCTTTGGATGCAATTACCACTGCTCCTGGCCGCTCTTGCACGTGATATTTAACCAGAGGTATCTCTTGGGTGGGTTAGGTGGAGGCATCTACTGAATAATTCCAAGGTATTAAATTGATGGCTTTTCTTGGGCTTTTTCAGTGACCTTTTAGATAAATATTCAAACATAATTTGGTAGAAATTCCCAAGCATTTGGCAGGAATTGAAGTGGAGGCCTAAGGGGGAGGCGTAACTTTACACTTACCTCCCTGATACTCCCATGGATGAAGAACCAACCCGCCAAAGAATTGAAAGACCCTGCACCTGGTGCAGAACCCCAGAACCCGGCCACATCACAAGTACAAAATGTGATAGTGAACCAGACCACAACCAAGGTGGATATGCCCCAGATGGGCAAACTCACCTTAGAAGAAGCCTGCCAAGCCATGCCTGTCCTCCGCCTCCACTTCCAAACCAACACTAACGCCTACCCCAGTGACACCGCAAAGGTCTTGGGGATGGCCGCCATGCTATCAGGAGACACACTAGATTGGTTCGGGAAGGCCACTGCCAAAGATGTTGAATTTTGCCTTGACTATTCAAAATTTGAAGCTGAACTCATGAGCACTGGCAATGACCAAGACACCAGATACTACGCGCTGAACTCTATGTTAGAGATTCAACAAGCAAACCACCCTATCCAAGCCTATATTGAAAAGTTCCTTAAACTGAAAGCGCGCACCCAACTTGAAGATGAATTATCTGCCATTATCTTCAGAAAGGGAGTTAATTCAGCCATGAAAGACCTGTTGAAGCACCACCCACATACACTGAGCCCAGAGTAATTACTGCCCCTATGCAAAGGCCTGAGTCTAAACCAAGAAGGACAGAACGTGAACCCTACCTGAGCCGGAAGAGCCATGACGCCCAATTGACCTGGAATGTCCCCTGACAAGTTACAACGCCACTATTGAGATGGGTTATGTTTCTACTGCCATGAGGCTGGGCATCTAACCAGAGCATGCCCTAAGAAGAATACGCCTTCTGTATCCTTGGCGCAAATAAACACCTCTACACAATCTTATAAATTCATCCAAGTGACCATAGACTGTATGGGAATCAAGCGTCATATAGAGGCCTTTATTGACACAGGAGCCAATGAAAGCTTCATTGACGCCAACCTGGCAAAGGAACTAGGACTAACAGCTTCAGAGCGCAGCCTACAAGTAACCATGGGAAACAGTTCCCTGGACACTGGCTACAAGTGCAAACAGGAACTTCCCTTGACAATTGGACAGAACGTGTACCCAACTCCTTTGATCCTCTTGCCGGGATTGCCCCATCCTCTAGTACTGGGGGACTCATGGTCTAACAGACATGGCCTGATTCTAAATTATTGTGAGCAGACCTCCACCTTAGGACAACCTGAATCTTGTGACTCTGTTCCATTCCGTATGAGTCCCGGCAGAACCCCGACCAACAGACTCTTAACCATAAAGATGGAATCCAGTGTCAGGACACTACCTACTCCCCTGCAAAAGTGGGACCACGTATTTAGCAAAGAAGAGGCCACAAAACTACCCAGCCACTCCATATACAACCACGCTATAGACCTACTACCAGGTACCCAACCACACCATGGCCTCATCTATAGTTGCAATCACCAAGAACAAGTGGCCTTGAAAGCTTACCTGGAGGATATGACAAAAAAGGGCTTCATCTGAGTATCAAAGGCCCCGTGCTTGTCACCAATGCTGTTTGTAGGGAAGAAGGACAGCGGAATGTGCCCCTGCGTGAACTACCAGAAGCTGAATGATATCACTGTGAAGAACTGCTATCCTATCCCCAACGCTGATGACCTTTGCGACGTACTAACTGGAGCCAAGGTGTACTCAAAAATTGACCTAAGAGATGTGTTCAACCAAATCCAAATCAAAGAGGGCAACAAATACAAAACAGCGTTCAAGACCAGGTATGGACTCTATGAATACCTGGTGATGCCATTTGGACTATGCAACACCCCCAGCACCTTCCAGCGCATGATAAACACAGTATTGGGTGAATACCTTGACCAGTTCAGCGTGGCCTACCTTGACAACATCCTCATCTACAGCAAGACCCATGAGGAACACCTGCATCACCTGGACCTTATACTAGAAAAACTCTCAAGGCAAACTTACATGCTAAGCTTAAAAAGTGTGAATTCTTCCAGTCTGAAGTTGAGTTCCTGGGATACGTTGTGAAGACCAGCGGGTGTGCCATGGCACAGGACAAAGTAGAAGCAGTAACATCTTGGCTGGTGCTCAAATGCAGGGAAGATGTGAGAAGTTTTTTGGGCCTGGCAAATTATTGCAGGGATTTCATCCAATTTTTTTCTCTGATAACCTTACCCCTGACCCAACTTTGCTCAGACAAGGTTTCCTTTGCTTGGACTGATAAGTGCACGTCAGCATTTGAGGCCCTGAAGCTTGCTTTCACCTCTGCCCCCGTCCTGGCCATGCCCAACCCTACCAAGCCATTTGTACTGGAAACCAACGCGTCCAACTTTGCAGTGGGTGGGGTCCTTCTTCAGGAAGGAGGGGATGGTATGCTACATCCTGTAGCATATTACTCCAAGAAGATGCTGCCTGCTGAAAGAAACTACCCAATCTACAACAAGGAGATGCTTGCAATAATAAAGACCCTGAAACATTGGTGCCAGTACCTATGTGGTGCCAAATTTCCAGTAAAAGTCTTAACCGACCACAAGAACTTGGTTTACTTCTTTAAACCCAGACAGCTAAACCAGAGGCAGGCCAGATGGGCCTTGGAACTGGCTGACTATACCTTGACCATTGACTACAAGCCTGGGAAGGTGCACGTGGTACCTGACGCCCTGAGTAGAAGAGCTGATCTGATTCCTTCCTCTACAGAAACTAAGGACCACAACACACATGTACTCCTCAACCCAGCCAGCCTAGGCATCCAACTGATGTACATGAAAATCATGGCCCGCAAACCTGACTTAATTGAGGCGCAGAAACAAAACAAATACTCCACAGACCTTGTTGCTGACTTGACCTCAGACCCAGAAAGCTGCCACCACAAGAAAGGATTCTCGCTGAAAGAATCCACCCTGCTATTACACAACCAGATCTATGTACCAGAAGGTGAAACAAGGACCAAAGTACTCATTGACTATCACAACTCAGAGATGGCCAGCCACCCTGGCAGACTCAAGACACTCCAAGGAATCAAGAAGAATTACGCTTGGCCCTGACTGGATTAAAGATGTGGCCGCCTACATCAAAGGCTGTGAGACATGTGGAAGAACCAAAACCTGTAGATCCAAACCTGAAGGCCTGCTAAGACTTTAGACATACCCACGGGGCCCTGGAAGTCCGTTTCAATGGACTATATTGTAGAACTGCCCCCCTCTAATGCGTTTAACGCCATCCTGGTCATGGTAGATAGGTTTACTAAGATGTCCTATTTTGTCCCTACCACCACTCACTGCACCGCCGCAGAGACAGCTAGACATTTCCACAACCGCATCCTAACTTAACACGGCACTCCGTTGGAAATCATCACTGATATAGGACCACAATTCACCTCCAAATACTGGACTCAGGTGATGAAGCACTTGGGGATAAAGCGCTGTGTATAAACCTCCTACCACCCACAGACTGACGGCCAGACTGAACGTGTGAACCAAATACTTGAACAATACCTACAATGCTATGCCAACGCCAACAGGATAACTGGGCCAAGATGCTACCCATGGCACAGTATGCCTACAACAGTAAAGACCACGCCTTCACAGGAATGTCCCCCTTCAAAGCCAATTATGGATTTGACCCATCTTGGGATCCCAGTATTGGCAGTAAGGAAATAAACCCGTCAGGATGAACCTGGATTGAACAGATACATGACACCCAACAAACCTGTCTTAAGAATCCGACCCGCGCTTACAGACTTATAAGGCTTTTGCCAACAAAAAGAGGATTCCTGGAAAATCATTGAAGGTAGGGGGCAAAGTCTATCTGGACTCTTGAAACATGCCTCTGACTGTTCCCTGTTGGAAGTTATCTCACAGAAGAAGTGACCCCTACAAGATCACCAAACTAGTGGGTGAAGTAGCATTTGAACTGGAATTACCCCCCTCATGAAAAATACACAACGTCTTCTGCTGCGCGCTTCTATTCAAGAAAGAGGGGAACTCACTCCCCCACCAGAAACTCAAGACTGGATCCCCTCCCATCCAAGTAGGACACTCTGAAGAATACAAAGTTGAATATATTCATGGAGACCGTACCCACTATAAAACCCTCCAGTACTATGTCAAGTGGAAGGGATACCCACCTGAGGAAAGCACCTGGGAGCCATTAAGCAACCTACCCAATGACCAACTAGCAATCCAACAATACCTTGAGAAGAAGGCCAGAAAAGAAGGGACCCCTGGGAAGGAAGGGGATGATGTCATGAAGGACATTTCAATACTTGTATTGAAAACCCAAGAGTTAAACCCTGGTTCCCAGAAGGCAGATCCAACCCTCCAGACCAGTCCAGGACCCGCCAATCTGTTAAGAGATGGGCTTGAATTGGTGAATTACTCCGCGTTCTGCCGGCCTACTACAAAGGACCCTCCAAAGACAACTCAAGTCACACAAAGTGGACAGGGAACCACCAACTTGCTAAATTGTGTACTCAAGTTGACAAGTTACTCCAAGAACCGCCAACCTCCCAAGGAAAATTCCCCAAATGGTCATCAGATTGATGCTAACCTGGAGCCACCAAATACCCAAACCTACGCAGCGGTTACAGCTTGCCTTAAAGAGGTTAAAACAAACCCTATTCTCAACTCTGCCAACAACCTGCCAGCATGCCGCCCAGAAGAGGTAGTACAATTGGATTACTCAGGAGACATAGTGAACAGTGGCGGCAAAACAAAGCATTACCTTTCCAATTTGCCAGAACAGGCACAACCTGGATCTGCCGCCCTTGGGACCCCAAGCCAAGACCCATGTCCCGCCAGCACCTTGTCTGCAAACCTGAATCCTGCAAAAATTGAAGGAGCAAAACCCCATGGTATAAAAACCCTGGCGGTATGGTGAAGACCACATTGTCATTTTTGATAATAAAGTTTTATGAACCTTTGGGTTGAACAAATCTTACCCTATCTAGTCTTAATGATCTTCCATCTTAATTCCAGTCAAGTAGACCACCAGGCTGCCGCCCTTCCCCAAGACCAACCTGCCAAATTGCCCCAGGCATTATACCGTCCCCCGGGAGCCCCCTTTGGACCTGTGCATTTTACAGAATACCCCCCAACCCGGCTTATTCAGAGTACGACTTGGAGACTATCCTCATTGCTGACCCCTTGGCCAGGACTAGAGAAACCAAATACATAGGACGCAAAGGAAAGTGATACAAAAGGCCGCCAAGATTGTTCAAAGACAAGTACAATTATCTGCCAGCCTACTTTGTTCCTATGACCCAGCCCTTAACCCCTCGACTAGACCGCCCGCTGGAACCTACCGCCGCAGCTGAGACCACCTCTACCCAACTGTTTGGAGTACTCTACATTACTTTGACAGGTTTGGTAGATTCTGTGGTCCCCAACTCCAGACCCTGGTCCTTACTCAGGCGTTCTGTATCCTATATTATCAAGTTAGCACCCATTCTATGGTGGGCTTTACCCACCGGCTTGGCCGCACCTCACCCCAAGCCGCCTATGCCTCTACTTATGACTGGCTTCCTGACACTATCACACCGGTAGTGATGGTGCACATATTTTTCTCTGGTCATTGCATGTGAAAAGAAAGCCGTCCTTGACAAAGCCAGCACCCCTCTTCTTAGTCATAATGGGAAAAGAGTCAGGGAAAACAGCCAGAACTTTAAATTGCCTGTTGATGTTGCAGATATTGGCAACTACATGTAAGTCCCACTCTTGGATGGTCTCCTCCTCTGAGGCTCTGGAACTATGATCACCAGAGTTGTTTTTGAAGACTCTTTCATTCTCATCTTCATCATTGAAGTGAATGTGCTTCTCCTGGGGATCAGAGGGGGAGTAGACAAAGGGAGAGTGGGGAGGGGGTGGGGCTATCAGCCTCAGACTTGGGGGAAGGCATGGGGGTCTTGACAGTGTTTTTTCTTTAGGAGGCTGCTTGGAGAGGGTAGCCTTGGTCTTTATTGCCTGAGCAGGAGTGGCCATGCTCTTGGGAGCCTTGGGGGTAGCGTTGGTGGTAGGCTTGGGAGGCATCTAAGAGTGAATTTGCATCAGAAAAGTTCAAATTTGGGGACAATTTTTAAAGAGAAAAATGAGAATGTTTTAAATATAATAGTAGTCAATATTTTTATATGAAATTGTAGAGAAACTCTCGGATTATATACCATCAAATTTTTTATATTTTTAATTATGTGAACATTAAATTTTTATTAGTAGCGCAAGTATGCAAAACTGTGAGTTTTGACTGAAAACTTGCAAGTGAAATGGCGTTTTCAAGATGACGTAATTGAGATGCTGTAGCTCAAAAATATAGTGATTTTAACCATATTTTATATTAAATTAATAAATCTACAGTGGAGCTACCTCAACAGGGCCAAAGAGTAAAACTTGAATATTTTTAAAACTAGCTTATACAGCTGAGGGTAAAAAGTACCCAGTTGTTTAGAGAAGATCAATATATATGCAAAGTTTCAGACGGTTCCTTACATTTTTTTATTAAGTGTGATTTGATGCTGAATTGTACTTTTTAAGGTGGAAAAAGTCAATTTGTGATGGCGTGCTCTTTATAGTGTTCTATGACATCATATGTTAAAAATGTTATTTCTTAGTGCCACATTGGTGGGCGCCACTCCTATTGGACGCTTAGAAGCTTAGTAGATTTTGTAATGGGCGCATTTTGAACAACAGAAATACCCTTATTACTAAATAAAATCATTATTAACACATTGTGTTGTTGAAAACCAAATAGCAAAGTCCATACTATGATAAGGAATAAGGCTAGCATATTAAATATGGTTTTTTGAATGGCTGTATTATAGGGGGCAGTACTATAAAAGTGGCTCTAATTTAGGTCAATTTATTATATAGAGTCTTAAATTAATATCATAATTTATTCCCATTTAAAAAGGAAAAGGTTTGGATTTATCACATAAAAGCATGATTGTATAGAAAACAAAATCAAAGGTAGCACTGCCGTGCCGTCTTAGTAAAAGCTAAGGTGCTGCAGCGCCAACTGAAAATTATCTCAGGCGCCGCTTTGCAAATATTTTAGTTGCTGCGGTGCTGCTTTACAGTGGATTGAATTTTGTCATTACAACTATAAATCCACTACTGATCCAAAATATATTTTTTGATTATCCTATTGAGACTAGTGCTTAGAAATATGATTATTAATTAGATTAAGATTTTTGGGATTCAAAAATTACGCCGCGGAGGCGCTTAATGTAAAAGTAAGGTGGTGCTTTGGCATCCAAAATATTTGCAAGGCGGCGCTGCGGCGCCTGGAGCTTTTTTTGGGTGGCGCAGTGGCGCTTAATGTAAAAGTAAGGTGGTGCTTTGGCATCCAAAATATTTGCAAGGCGGCGCTGCGGCGCCTGGAGCTTTTTTTGGGTGGCGCAGTGGCGCTTTATGTATGATAGAGACAGCGCTGCAGCACATGTCATTGGGTATTCTGCAGTAATGATCCAAAATCTACTGACAATTGAATATATTAATTTTAAATTATAAATTTATGACAATGAGGTTGTAGTAATTCTATTCCGTGAGCTCTGTCATGACTGGCATCATTGATTTTATACTGTTAATTTATGGAGTTGGCTGCTGTAATCCTAATCCGTGGGCTCTGTCATAATTGGCATCATTGCTTGGTCAAAATTTCTAAAATATCCCCCCCACTTGACCAAACACTACTTTCTTTCTTCATCATATGAATCCCAACTCCAGCAGCAACAGCAACAACAATATGCGCCATGCCTACAACAAAATGATGGCTTCAATGGACAAAGCAGAGCAGCACACTTTTCAAAAAAATGCTGCGCTCAGTTTGTATTGGTTTCTCAAATCAACTTTGGTCCAGTGATTCTCAGTTTTGCAAACAGGACTGTGCAACCACTGTTGCTGGCTCTGAGTGTAGTACTGTGCCAAACTCCAACGCTGGAGATTTTCCTGATGAGGACTCCATGTTTGAGGAGCCTCTTCCTATCAGCAGTGTGCCTCCCAGTGGCAATCCTTCTGGTGCTCAGCACCCCTTTCCTCAACACCTTCCCTCTACTGGTGCGCCTCTCCCTACCCCATCTGCCATACTCTGCGCCCGCCGCAACTCTGACAATGTGATAGCAGACTACCCCAATCTTCTTAGAAAGTTTGGGACCTGCCACCACAAGGAGAGAATGTACATCTTTGTACAGGCACTATATTCCAACAAGGATGCAATGACCCCAATTTGGACAGGGGAGTTATACCACAGCCAATACAATGCCTCCTGTTTGGCTGCTGAGGTGAGTCTAGGGCTGCTGTCAGTTACCTTAGCCCCCAGTGAGATTTCTGCCCAACATGCTCATACTATTGCCATCTGCAATGAGTTTATTGACAAGGTAGCTCAGGTTTGGGCTCTTGAGCTTGCCGCTGACCCCTCCTTCCATCAAACCTTAGACTTGCCCATCCAAGCCAATACCAATTGTTGCTTCTCTGCCATGTTCAAGGCATTTCTTCATGCAGTTGGTACTGGCAATGCTTCTTTGTACCTTCCTTTGGCTGATGCAACTTGCCACTTTATGTGGTATCCTCCTGAGAGTTGCCAGTCTGGCCAGCCCAGGTACGCTGGTTGTTGCTTGGAGCATTACCGCTCCCTGGCTTACCAGCTCTGTGTCTCCTTACCCCTGCCCCTATCCTATTACTACATGGAAAATGTGTTGATGGACTGCTTCACCATAGGTGCTGCATTTTCTGCTTGTGGTGGCTGGGGCTGTTTGGTGCCAGTCAGTCAGATCCGCCTTCCCCTGTGCAACTAGTCTTCTATGTTGTGCAACTCCCAGTTGGCCTGGGCCCAAATGCTGGTGATTCTGGCTTGCATGCGCCAGCGCCTGGACAACAACTGCTATACAATCCCCACCCATGAGTGCCCAGTGATCATTATCCAGCGCCCCGCCAAGCATCCCCGCCCCGCCAACTGTCAGGCCTCTCCTCCTGCTACGTCTTCTGCTCATCAGCGTAGAGGTGCCCCCAACACAAGGGATCAATCCCAATGAGCCCGCCTTTTCCTTTTCTTGCAATAAACTTGCTTTTGCTTATCCCCTTTTTTATTGTTTCTATTATTTTTTAGCTCTTATTTTTTATTATATTAAGTTTTAATTATTGTAGTTAACTTTAAAATTTAGTGCTTATAGAAATATTATTGATTAGCAGAGTTTGTGAGTTGGAGATTTAAATCTTGTGCCGCTGCAGCACTAAATATAAAAATAAGGTGCCACCGCGGCATAAAAGATGTTTGTAAGGCGGCACAGCGGTGCTCAAGACTTTCCCAACTTGGCGCCGCAGCGCTTTTTGATTGTTTAAGGCGGCGCAGCAGCGCTTAAAGCTGGGTAGTTTTGCAGTTGAATTTGTGGAGTTTTAATAACCTTATTTTGATATCATACTTTTTATTTTGATTTGAGATAGTGTTTTTGTGATGCAGTTTTTTGTGAGGGTGTATTTTAAGGTATTTATTAAGTGTTTTTATACTCAAAAAATCTTATTTGGATAACACTTTTTTATTTTGATTCAAAATAGTGTTTTTGTGATGCAGTTTTTAAAGATGCTGTATTAGAAACCAATGTGTAAAAAATAGCTATTTAATAATTTTTATTAAGTTTTTTTTTTAATTTTGCTGATGTAAATCCTGACACCATCTCAAAATTTTTTTGAGATGGTGTCTTTCAAGATGGCATTTTTGAGATGGTGTATTGCACCCTCTGAGTAGGCAGGGTTAGGCGGGTATTCATTAAAATGCACAGGTCCAAAGGGGGCTCCTGGGGGACGGTATAGTGCCTGGAGAGGGTCAGCAGATTGGTCTCCAGAGGGGCGGTTGCCTGATGGTCTACTTGGCCAGAGTTAAGATGGAAGATCACTAAGACTAGGTAAGATAAGATTTGTTTGAACCAAAGGTTCATAAAACTTCATTATCAAAAATGACAATATGGTCACCACCATACTGCTGGGGCTTTTATATCATGGGTTTTTGCTTCTTAGATTTTTGCAGGGTTCAGGTTTGCAGACAAGGCACTGGCAGGGCATGGATCTTGGCTTAGAGTCTTGAGGGCAGCAGATCCAGGTTGTGCCTGCTCTGGTGAATAGAAGTGGCAATACTTTGTTCTGCTGCTACTGTTCACCACGTCACCTGAGTAGTTCAATTGTACTACCCATTCTGGAAAGAAGACTGGCAGCTGCTGGTGATCATTGGCAGAGTTAGCAGTAGGTTTTGTTTTAACCTCCTTAAGGCAAGCTACAACCTCTGCATAGGTCCAGATCTTTGGTGGCGTGAGGTTGGCAGCAATCTGGTGACCATTTTGTGAATTGTCCTTGGGAAACTGGCAGGTCTCAGAGTAACTCGTCAACTTGGGTTTGCAATTCAACAAGTTGGCGGGTTCCTGTCCACTTTGTGTGACTCCAGTAGTCTTTGGAGGGTCAGGGTTTGATTCCAGGGTCTCCAATGTTAATTTCAAACCTCCAGTATTGACGCTTGGCAGGTTGACAGGTTTCTGCTCCTCCTGTTTGGGGTCATCTATCTCTGGTGGTCCAGGGTTTGACCCAACTGGCAGTTGGGCGGTTTCCTGTCTACTCTGGTCAACATAAGGCTTTCCCTGAGACCCAGATTTCAATTCCCAGGTTTTCAATACAAGTATTGAAATGTCATTCATGACATGTGTGGTGAAATTTCTGCCTCAAGAATGAGGATTATTGTCTTAGTTGTTCTGCTTGTTAGGTCAAGGGTCCTTCTTTGCTGTGTGGCTTTCTTTTTGTTTGCTGGTTAAATGCTGGTCATCAGACTTTGTGCAGCTTGCTTTCCTTCCTAAAACACATCTTTAAGGTTCTTGCAGAGGCTCATGTCAAATTGGTGTCTGATGTGCGTGGGAAGGCCATTGTAGAAGTCCAGTTGTGGTTCAACCTCATTGAAGTTGATGGTGTTGGGGGCTCAATCATGTATGTCTTCATAGGCTGCAATTTACTCCTCAATAGTTCCTGTCATTTTGAAGGTTCTGAGTTCTGTCATGATAACAACATCTGAGTCCTTTATGACAAATTTCTCCAGGAAGGCGGTTTTGAACATGTCTGAGTCTTTGTTGTGATCAGGGTGTTGGTCAAACCACTTGCTTAAAAAGCTTGAGGCAGCCCCGGTAACATGTAAAGCAATTTCACTTGCCCAGAGTTTGTGGGGGTAGCCTGCTTGTGTAAATTTGTTGTGGGTGCTTTGAATCCAGAGATAGGTATTTTATCAACATAGTCCTGAGAACATTCTAATTTCTGATGAGTGTAGGTGTTGAAATACAATGTTGGGTATTTTAGTTGCTTTGGTAACTAGAGGTGGGTTCAGGACTCCTTGAGTAATGAAAAAGTTGTACCGTTTGGTAGATACAAGAATATTGTTGAAGACAGTGAATCCCGCAGGGACGTCCTGATCCTCTTTGTATTGTCTTCAGTCAGTGGGGAGTGCCATCTGTTATGTTCTTTTCTTTGGAAGAATTTTTCTTACAAGTTGCTTAGATATGGATAACCTACCTGTGCTATCACTGTCTAGTATGTACTTCTAGGAAGTATAATAAACAAGATAAAGGGGAGAATTAAGAAGAGAATGATGCTTTATTTTTATGAGTTTAGAGTATTATATAGTATCATGGAAAGGCATATATTGTTCATGTATGTTATGATAGTCATGGGTCTTATCCAATTAATTGCTCATCTTAAGTCACAAGGCTTGTCCAAGTTGTGTTCCACTTAGGACTCAGAATGTTTGATCCTCATAATAGATGGAAAAATGATAAGAGTGCCACCAACTAATGATTAGTTAGGTAATCGTTTGGAGAGTCACTCAGGGAACAGCTTTCCCAAGAGGGATTAATCAAAGATGTTGTGACATTATATTTGATGACTTTCTTTACCAACAGGGCACCTATAAGATATTGCTTCTGGGGGATACTCATAACACTTTTATATTTTTCTGGATGAGATTCAAACCTCAATACTGATCTGAATCCCTACATATCAACTTCTTTCCTTATAGATTTCCAATGGCTCTAAAGAGAGGGCAGGATACTCTATCTAGAAGCATGGGTACCAGCGCTCATATTACAGCAGCCATTCTGACCAGAAAATCAAACCCTACCCAGGATCTTCTAGCTGATCAAGATTTATTCCCATTTTTTTTGGCTCTCAGAGGTGCCACCCAGAAACCACAGCAGTGATGTGGCTATTGTTGTAACTGTGCTGTATTGACAAGTTGCAAGCGGAAAATCTTTTGGAAACTAGATATTTATCTTTATCAAGATATATTTTTATACACGTTTGAGTGAATCATATTATGAGGAACACAGTTGGGATGTTAATCAATTGGATTAGGCAGGGGGTGGCTCAATCCTTATAATGAGTCAAGCTCCAAATTAAGCTGTCCACTGAGTAGAGATTGTCACTGGGTCTCATTGCCTTGTATAGGAACTCAAGTTGACTTTCAAATTTGGCTTCAAGCTATGAGAAAGTAAATTGAGTAGCATAGGGTCTCTTGTGTGGGGCTTTTCTGTGAATTTGACCCTGCTTTTTTGACACACACTCAGTTGAAGGTTGGTTTCCTCTGTTGGAAGGTCTATGGAAAGGTTGTCAAGGATGTGGGTTTCATATTCCACCAGCTGTTGCTCAGTTGCTGGGATGGTGGTCTCACATTGCTTTTGGTGAGCCTTGCATAGTTGGAGCCTATTGTGATTTAGGGCCTTGTCCTGCTTTCTCTTATCCAAGCCTTGAACCAGGTATTTATTGTTGTAACTTACTTTAGGAAAATGGCAGGGCCTACTTTTTTTGGGTTGTAATTTGCTTGTGTTTGTGCTCATTACCCAGGCCTTTTCTCCTACTTAATGACTGTCTTTCAGAGGAACAAATGTATCTTGTAGGTGTTTCTCTTCCCTGATTAATTGGTTAACATTGCATGATAGACTTGATCATGAGATATTGGTGGTTTTTATTTTGTAATTATTAACTTGGGCCTCATTAGAGCTTAAACTATGTTTGGAAGTGTGCCTTGATCAGTTCAAAGAAGCTCTTCTCAGAATATCTGTTCACCTGGGTGCATCACACAAGGAGGAAGTTAGTTATCTCTTTGGCCAATTTCCAGGGGGTCCCACTAGTGATCTTGGTGAGGGCTAGCACCAAGCTATCATCCAACTGCTCTACCCTGCCATTAGCCTGTGAGTGATAAGGAGCGTGTCAGGGACCCACTCTCAAGTGGCCAGCCCGCCGGTTTTGGAGGTAACTTGGGACGGTTTTTTTGCGGGCAGGGCCCACTACAAGAGAGGAGCTAACTTTAAGAGGTAAGAAGCAGACTTCCCCAACCAAGACCACGGGCCAGCAGCCGGTACAATGGTGTCTACCACCCCAGTAAGGGTGATGTACACTATACCAAAAAACTTGCTGGTATAGTTGGTTGGCAGGTCAGGGGAAGAGGCTGGCATTAGTTTTGGTGTTACAGGTGGTTCCATATAAACGTTGTAGGCCAGAAGGTAGTTGAGTTTTCTCTAAATAACTTGGGGGTAGAGAATATCCACAGGCCTTGGCGGTTGTATCTGACGGTGGATTGGATGCAGGCTAATGGGTCAAGTTTGATGATTTTCTCTGGTGTGTAATCCTCATATTTGGGCTTTAATGGGTAATCAGTAAAATAAACGGGCCCAAAAGGAGCACCAGGTGGACAGAAAACTACAGGCAGAGGGGCAGGAGGGCCGGGGGATCTTGAACTTAACTTATAGATGGCAAATGCAAAATATGATAATAGCTGTATAAGCCAAAGTAACATAACCTTTATTCAAAAATGGCAATAAGTTTAGAGCGCAGGGTCCTTTGGTCTATATAGCACCCCAACTCCAAACTTGACATTTTCCATGGGTTCATCAGGGCATTGGGGAAAGCTGGGCCGGGGGGATTGGGTACTTGGGTCTGAAAGCAGCAAAATGGTACTTGGCCCGGGAGTTCTTTCATTGGTCAAAAATCTCAATTTGGCTACCTGATTGTCTTGCTTTAGTGTCATGGTCATGGGGCCAGGCCGCGGGCCTGTGCCTCTTTCCTGGGTAGGCTCCTGATTGGTTGCTTGAGAAGACTTCAAACTCATGAAGCTTGCATAGGTGCTATCTCTTCCTTCATTAGGCAATTTGAGAGGCTCTGCTTTGGGCACCACTATGGTTGGGCTGGTGTTGGTATTCTGGCTTTGGGAATTCACAGGAGCCTCAGCTTGCAGGGGTTTGATCCCAAAAAAACATGGGTGGGAGGCCCAACGGTCCATAGACCTGGCGGCCCATAGGGATCCAGGGCCAGGGTTTGAATCTAGCTCCCGAGCCTGGGTTTCCAGAGGGGAAGAATTGTCAATATTGACATCATCCCCTTCTTCCCCTGGGTCCCCCTCCTTCTGATTCTTCTTGTTCAGGTAGAGTTGGATGGCTTCTTGGGCATTAGTCAGGTTGCTCAGCAGTTCCCAGGTGCTTTCTTCCAGTGGGTATCCTCTCCACTTGACGTAGTACTGGGGTTTTTGGTAGTGAGTTTGGTTGCTGTGTATGTATTTGACTTTTTGTTCCTCACCACGGTTTGTTTGGATGGGTGGGGGCTGTCTTAATCCTCTGGTGGGGAAGCAAGTTCCCATCCTTTTTGAACAACAGGGATTGGTGGAACACATCAGGAATCTTCCAAGAGGGTGGTAGGCCAAG
This sequence comes from Entomophthora muscae, assembly GCA_014839935.2. Lineage (NCBI taxonomy): Eukaryota > Fungi > Entomophthoromycota > Entomophthoromycetes > Entomophthorales > Entomophthoraceae > Entomophthora > Entomophthora muscae. Next base: position 54,001 of record QTSX02006431.1, read on the forward strand.
CTTGTAAGCAACTTCCCCAACCAGTTTAGTGATCTTGTGGGGGCCACTTCTTTGGTGAGCTAGCTTCCTACAGGGGACATGTAGGGGCGCATTGCGGGAGTCCAGGTATACTTCATCCCCAACTTGCAAGGATTGGCCTGGTATGCAATTTTGGTTGGCAAAGGCCTTGTAGATTTGCACTGCGCAATTCAAGTTGGTCAAGCATGTGTTTTGTGTGTTGTGGATCTGCTCAACCCAGGAACATCCAGTGGTGTTAGTTTCTTTCTCGCCAATCTTGGGATCCCAGGTGGGGTCAAACCCATAGTTGGCTTTGAATGGAGACATTCCCGTGGAGGCGTGGTCCTTACTGTTCTATGCAAACTGGGCCATGGGAAGCATGTTGGCCCAGTTGTCCTGGTTAGCGTTGGCATAGCATCAAAGGTATTGTTCAAGGATCTGGTTCACTCTTTTGGTTTGGCCGTCAGTCTGCGGGTGGTAGGAGGTAGATACACACTGCTTGATTCCCAAGTCTTATATTACTTGCATCCAATAGTTTGACGTGAATTGGGGTCCTCTGTCTGTGATGATCTCCTCTGGCGTCCTGTGTTGGGTGAGTATGCAGTCATGGAAGTGTTGGGCAGTCTCCGCAGCTGTGCAATGGGTGGTGGTTAGTACAAAGTATGCCATCTTGGTGAAGCGGTCTACCATGACTAGGATCACATTGAAGTAGAGGGATGGGGGCAGTTCAACAATGTAGTCCATGGAGACAGATCTCCACGGTCCATGGGGTATGTCCAAGGGTCTTAGAAGTCCTTCAGGCTTGTTTCTGCAGGGTTTGGTTTGTTCACAGGTCTCACATCCTTTCAGGTACGTGCTTACTTCTTGGTCCATCTTTGGCCAGGAAAAGTTCCTTCTAATGCTCCGGAGGGTCTTGAGTCTCCCTGGGTGTCTGGCCATCTCAGAATTGTGATAATATCTCAGTATGTTGGTCCCAATGCTTACTTCTGGCACAAAGATTCTTTTGTGCAATATTAGTGTTGTTCCCTTCAATGAGTAGCCTTTCTGGTAGTGGGGGCTATCTAAGGATTTTGAAAGGTTGGCAATCATGGTTTTGGTGAATTTTTCAAGTGATTGGGTCTTTAGCACTTCTGATTTACTGGTCCTGATCTTCATCAATCCCAGGTGAATGCCTAGGCTTGCTGTGTTCAAGAGGACTTGGGTGTTGTGGTCGCAGGTTTCTAGGTGGGTAGGCACCAGGTCAGATCTTCTACTCAAGGCGTCTGGTACTACATTCACTTTCCCTGGTTTGTAGTCTATGGTCAGGGTGTAGTTGGCCAGTTCTAAAGCCCATCTTGCTTGTTGTTGGTTAAGCTGTTGTGGTTTGAAGAAGTAGATCAAGTTCTTGTGGTCTGTCAGGACCTTTACTGGGAATTCAGCACCACAGAGGTATTGGTGCCAATGCTTCAGGGTCTTCATAATGGCCAGCATCTCTTTGCTGTAAATTGGGTAATTTCCTTCTGCGGGCAGCATCTTCTTAGAGTAATATGCTACAGGATGTAGCATACTATCCCCTCCTTCCTGAAGAAGGACCCCACCCACCGCAAAGTTGGACGTGTTGGTTTCCAGCACAAATGGCTTGGATGGGTTGGGCATGGCCAGGACGGGGGCAGAGGTAAAGGCAAGTTTCAGGGTCTCAAAGGCGGTGGCATATTCCAGAGTCCAGGAAAAGGTGACTTTTTCAGAGCACAGGCAAGTCAGGGGCAGAGTGATGTGAGAAAATTTTTGGATGAAATCCCGGCAGTAGTTTGCTAGCCCCAGGAAACTTCTGACGTCCTTCCGGCACGTGGGGGTTGGCCAGGAAGTCACAGCATCCACTTTATCCTGAGCCATTGAAAACCCTCCAGTTTTCACTACATAGCCCAGGAACTCTACTTCTGGTTAGAAGAACTCGCACTTCTTGAGCTTCACGTGTAAGTTGGCTTGAGAGAGTTTGCTCAGGATCAGGTCTAGATGGAGCAAGTGCTCCTCATGGGTCTTGCTATAGATGAGGATGTTGTCAAGATAAGCCACGCAGAACTGATCAAGGTATTTGCCCAGTACTGTGTTTATCATGCGCTGGAAGGTGCAAGGGGCGTTGCATAGTCCAAATAGCATCATCAGGTATTTTTAGAGTCCATACCTGGTCTTGAACGCCGTTTTATATTTGTCACCCTCTTTGATTTGGATTTGGTTGAATGCATCTCTAAGGTCAATCTTGGAGTATACCTGGGTGCCCGTCAGTACATCACACAAGTTGTCAGTGTTAGGTATGGGATAGCGGTTCTTTACAATGATCTTGTTCAATTTCTGATAATTAACACACGGGCTCATGCCTCTGTCCTTCTTGCCCACAAACAGCATTGGTGACAAACAAGGGCTCTTGAACACACGGATGAAACCTTTCTTGATCATGTCTTTGATGTACGCCTTGAGAGCCAGCTGCTCCTTGTGGTTGCAGCTATAAATGGGACTGTGCTTGGGTTTGGTGCCTGGCAGAAGGTCAATAGCATGATTGTACTTGGTTTGTTTGAGGAGGCAAGTGGCCGCCTTTTTGCCAAATACATGGGTCCATTTCCCTAGGGAAGTAGGTAGGACTCCCACGCTTGGTTCAATCTGTATGGTCATGAGCCTTTGGGTAGGTTCTTCAGGATTGGTGCAGAAGGGAACAATGTTGCGGGTACCTTTATCACCCAAGGTGACGTTCTGTTCTTGGTAGTTGAGGATGAGGCCATGCCTGTCTGACCAGGAATCCTCAAGAATGAGGGGATGTGATAGGCCTTTCAACAAGATGAGGGATGAGGGGTAGGTGTTGTTTCCTATTATCAAGGGTAGTTCTTGCTCACATTTGTATCCTGTGTCTTTGGTGCTGTTTCCCAAGATGATCTTAGATGGTTCTCAGAGACAGACAGGCCTAGTTCTTGGGCTAAGTCTGAGTGAATGAAGCTCTCATCTGCTCCAGTGTCAATGAACGCCTTTAGTTTTTGGATTTTTCCTCCAACGTTAATGGATACTAGAATGAACTTGTAAGACTGGGAAGAAGTGTTTATTTTGGGCCAATGAGATGGGAGCAGGGGTTTTCTTTGGGCAGGCTCTGGTCAAGTGCCCTGCCTCATGGCAGTGAAAACAGAGACCTTCTTTGTAGTGTCTTGGGAGTTCTTCAGGGGTCATTCCCCCTCTGTTGGGTGTGGCAGTTTAGGATGGGCGGGTCTGAAAGGGCCTGGCATTCTCTTGGTTCATGCTGAGGCCTTTACACAAAGGAATCAGGTCTTCTAAGCCAAGTGTGGGGGAGTGGTGCTTTAGTAAGTCCTTCATGGCTAGGTTTACTCCTTTTTGGAAGATGATGGCTGAAAATTTGTCCTCAAGTTGAGTGTGGGTATTTAGTTTAAAAAATTGTCAATGTAAGCCTGAATGGGTTGAGAGCCTTGGCAGATTTCTAGCAAGGAGTTCAGGGTGTAGTATCTGGTGTTGCAATCCTCCCCAGTTGCCATTAGTTCTGCCTCAAACTTGGCATAGTCCAAACAGAACTCTACATCATCTGCTGTGGCTTTGCCAAACCAATCCAGAGCATCCCCAGAGAGCATGGAAGCAACCCCCAGTATTTTCTTGGTGTTGCTAGCATAGGAGGGTGTGTTGATCTGGAATGCAAGCAGAGGACTGGCATGGTGCGTTGGGCTTCCTTGAGTGTGAGCTTCCCCATCTGGGGCATCTCTACCTTGGTGAGGGACTGGTTTACAATCACATTTTTCACTTGAGAGGAGGGCTTGTTGATATTGGTGGCGGCAGTGTCAATTCTTTTTGATTTGTTTGGGTCTGTGCTCTTCCACATAGAAGAGATCAGGTTTAAAGTCATCTTATAGAAGTAATAAGTTTTTATCAATAACAAAAGCATACAAGACGCCCAAGAGATAACAACATCTTGGGGCTCGGGGTACCAGGGTTTAAAAAGATTGCCATAATGTCAGGGACCCACTCTCAGGCGGCCAGCCCGCCGGTTTTGGAGGTAACTTGGGACGGGTTTTTTGCAGGCAGGGCCCACCACAAGAGAGGGGCTAACTTTAAGAGATAAGAAGAAGACTTCCCCAACCAAGACCACGGGCCGGCAGTCAGTACAATGATGTCTACCACCCCAGTAAGGGTGATGTACATTATACCAAAAAGCTTGTTGATATGGTCAGTTGGCAGGTTGGGGGAAGAGGCTGGCATTGGTTTTGGTGTTACGGGTGGTTCCATATAAACGTTGTAGGCCTGGAGGTAGTTGAATTTTCCTCTAAATAACTTGGGGGTAGAAAATATCCATGGGCCTTGGCAGTTGTATCTGACAGCGGATTGGATGCGGGCTAATGGGTCAAGTTTGATGATTTTCTCTGGTGTGTAATCCTTATATTTGGGCTTTAATGGGTAATCAGTAAAATGAACAGGCCCAAAAGGAGCACCAGGTGGACAGAAAACTATGGGCAGAGGGGCAGGGGATCTTGAACTTAACTTATAGACAGCAAATGCAAAATATGATAATAGCTGTATAAGCCAAAGCAACATAACCTTTATTCAAAAATGGCAATAAGTTTGGAGTGTAGGGTCCTTTGGTCTATATAGCACCCCACCTCCAAACTTGACATTTTCCATGGGTTCATCAGGGCATTGGGGAAAGCTGGGCCAGGGGGGATTGAGTACTTGGGTCTGAAAGCAGCAAAATGGCGCTTGGCCCAGGAGTTCTTTCATTGGTCAAAAATCTCAATTTGGCTACCTGATTGTCTTGCTTTAGCGTCATGGTCATGGGGCCAGGCTGCGGGGCCGTTCCTCTTTACTGGGTAGGCTCCTGATTGGTTGCTTGAGAGGACTTCAAACTCATGAAGCTTACATAGGCGCTATCTCTGCCTTCATTAGGAAATTCAAGAGGCTCCTCTTTGGGCACCACTATGTTTGGGCTGGTGTTGGTATTCTGGCTTTGGGAATTCACAGGAGCCTCAGCTTGCAGGGGTTTGATCCCCAAAAAACATGGGTGGGAGGCCCAACAGTCCATAGGCCCGGCGGCCCGTAGGGATCCAGGGCTGGGGTTCAAATCCTGCTCCCGGGACTAATTTTCCAGAGGGAAAGAATTGTCAATCTTGACAGAGCAGTCACTGTACAGTAGCTTTCAAACCTGTTGAGATAAACATATATTATTCAGTTTAGAGCGCATGAACTCAGTCTAAAAATGAAATCAAAGTGGATTCAAATCTATTGAAATTTAATATAAATTCCTTGATTTTTTGATTTTGTTTTTAGACTGAGTTCATGCGTTCTCAACTGAATATTATATGTTTATCTCAACAGGTTTAAAAACTACTGTATGCTTCACACCCTTCTTGGTGAGGTATACATGGGTGTCCTCAAGGGTTATTTATTTGCCTCCATCTGTGATAAAAATTCTGGCTTTCTGAACTTGCTGATAATTTTTCTGGCTATGAACCTTTGAATATTGTTATCAGTGTAGGCTTTGACAGCCTGCACCACTAGCCATTGTGTGTAAAAGCCAATTGTAGTGATTATATATTTTTTGTCACTACTATTTCTGGACATGAGGCTTAATGGCTAGTGCCCATACTTTGAAAGATAATTAAGTGTGGATTGGCAGTACTAGCTTGAGAGGGGTGCCGCTCTTGGCAAACCTTTTACAGAACTTGCATTGTTTGATTACTTCATGGATATCTCTGAAGAGGGTAGACCACCATACCTCATGCTTTAGAAGGTACAACACGCCATTTCAAAAACAGAACTTTGATTTACGCCATCTCAAATTTAATTTGAGATGGTGTTTTTGTGTTAGTGATTTTGAATCACAAAAAAATCAAAATAAGCAATAAAATAGTTAAAATTTACATATAATTTTACAGTAGTTTTGAAAGCTATGGCAACAACCAAAAATACCTAAAATTTAAACAGAATCCAAGCTGCGCAAGATTCAGGATTCAATTAATTTAAAAAAATCAGTTAATAAATAAACTGTCAAACAAAAAATTTTCACTAGCCCATCATATGAAATTATATCAAACATCAAGCGGTGTAGTTCAAACCACAAACAAAATGAACTGACACAACAACTGAAATGGATGGACGCTATTCCAGAGTATATTATAATCCAAGCAGGATTCATATAAGGCATCAACAGAAGGACCAAAATGAAACAAAATTGGAGCAATCTAGAAGCAAGATTCCACAAGCACAAAACAAAATGAACTCATACAAGATGTGTAGTATGAGCAGCCTAAAATAGAAAAATAGCAGTTTAACAGCCAATCAACAGCTATCCAATTTAGGGAAAGAGGTATTTTATTCATTTTCATAGCTCCTGATTTGTATGAAATGGTTTTGAGAACCTTCTAATTATGGGCTCAAGATTACAATAAAAATAAATTATTAAATTTTAAAATTTCTACTTTTAGTGTTTTTATCCCAGGTTTTAGTTCAATATGGTTTTCAAAAGAAACATTTTTGACAGCGCCAGCAGCCAAGACAGCTTCAATGGAGGCAAGGCTCAGAAGATGGAGGCACCTGTTTACACCCAAGCCTTTGAGGCAGGTAACAAGGAAGCTGGCCTGTTACTGACCCCTGACCCATATGGATTTGACTTGTTCAGTAGCCACTTAGTATCTAGCTCTGCCCCTGCTCCTGTACCCACCCCTGCACAAGCTGCCTGTCAACCAACAAATCAGGATCACAACCTTGATTTAAACAACTTCTTACCACCAGCCAACCTGCCCCCCTACAACCAATTAGGCTTCAGCTCCCCTGGCCCAGCGCCCTAAGCAACAAATCATCACCTTCCAAATTCTTCAGGAAATTTTGGCACTGAATCTACAGGATCTGTCCTGGGAACAGATTGCCACCCAGTTGCAATTTACCCGAGCTACTTTCATGCGGGAATTTGACAACCTGATGAACAGGGGGAATCTGATTGGGACAGCTAAGAAACCCATGAAGGCCTCAAGTCATAAATATCTGAGGCATACCCAATCATGCTTGAACTCCTCCAGCGGGATCCCAAGCTTCCCTTGACCCAGGTCCAGAAGCAACTTGCGCACCATGGCATTTGGGTGTCTGAGCGCATGGTGCAGCTCTGGATGTATGGGAAGGTGGCTTTGATATGGGTTATTACCAATTTTGCCAACAATCAATGGGATGGCGCTGAGGATTTCCTGTATGAAACCGCCATTGAATCAACCCTGGTCCAATGTCTGACTAGTCTAACAGATGGCATCATGTTTGTCTCATACTACAAGTTATTGATTTTTTTGAAAATTTTGGTGAGCAAGGAAAAGCTGCTGCCAAGAATAGAAGGAAGAAGATCAAGAAGGGGGCATTTATTGGTGTATTTCTGGCTGTTTCAGCCAAGGGTTTTGTCTACTATTAAAAAACCCAGATTTCATCAATGGCTATTTGTACAGCCACATCCTTGGTGGATTAATTGACTCCTGGGATGGCTCAAATTCCAAGCACCAGGTTTTCTTGAGCCACCAGATGGAGGGTAGCTCCACCACCCTTGAGGCCATCCAGCAACGCAAGCACCAGGCCTCTGTGTACCCAGCCGGCCATGCAGACATCCATCTGGGGGATGTTTCATCTTCAACATCAGATCTATATTACAGGAGCACCACCCTCAGGCTTTCAACAACCTCTATCTTGGGGTCCTTGACCACTATTCTCTCTTTGGTCACCAAATGGTGGCAGACTTGTTTGCCCAAATTATCTTCCACATGAACATGGGCAACCAATCACCTAAGGATAAGCGCCTCCTAACCTGTGCCACAACCACCTGCCAGCCCATCCAGCCAATGACAGACAAGGAATATCAACAACGGTATATAGTGGCCATCACATGCAATCCTCCTACCCCTACCCCCGCCACCACCACCCTGCCAACTTCCAGCCCCACCCACCCAATCCCAGACCCCCCAGGCCAGCACTTCATCAACGTCTTTCTTATTGCGCTATTCTGCCTTTTAGGCATCACTCTTCCCCACCCCAATAAACCCCCTGTTGCCAAACATTTTATTTTTATATTATCTTTATTTTGAATTTCAATTTTTCATTTTCTCTTTGTTTATAGTTGGATTTATTCTTTATGTTCAGCTTATTTCTATAAAATTATATATTTACTTTGTTGTGTATCTAGATCCAGAACACAGTTATTTTTAACATTTTACATAGCTCCCTGTGAAAATATTAACAACAATTTGGTGATCAGTTAAATTTGAATTAGAAAAATATAGGTTAACTGTTTTTAGATAAAGTTATTACTGATCCAAATTCAAAACCTTAATGATAAACTTTAAGCCAATCAGAAGCCAAGTGATAAAGTGATTGTTGTGACATAAAGGGCCATTCAATAATTCTTTTATGCATGTGCGCTAATTAATATGATTGGCTGGATCTTTTGCCATTGTGTGCCATTGCTGCAGTGGCAAGTTATTGATGGACTAGTGCTAAACCAGCAGCTGATTGGGCACTAGTCTATTAACAACTTGCCACAGCAACAATGGCGCACAATGGCAAAATAACCAGCCAATCAGATTAATTAGCGCACATGCACCAAATAATTATTGAATGGCCCTTTATGTCACAACAATCACTTTATCACTTGGCTTCTAATTGGCTTAAAGTTTATCATTAAGGTTTTGAATTTGGATCAGTAAAAACTTTATCAAAAAACAGTTAACCTATAATTTTATAATTCAAATTTAGCTGATCACCAAATTGTTGTTAAATTTTTCACAAGGGGCTGTGCAAGCGCCAAAAATAATATGGCAATTAAGGAAAAAATGACAACACAAAGCAAACAACACATTTTGAGATGAGCGTAAAACATATACACAATGGGGAAAAATGGGATATTGGAGTAATGTGAAAAAAACAGGGATAAAAAAAAGCAATAGTATCAGAATAATATAGATTTTATTGGGATGAAAGCTATAACTATATATGTAAAGGTTAGTAAAAATTAATGAGAGAATTAGGAGCTTTGGAAGGATCTTGACTCTGCGGTTGCAAAGATCAAAGAAATTGACCGCAAGGTCAAAGCCAGAGTGAAGGCCGCCACCCTCAAAGGCAAGAAACTTGACAGTGTGACATCCAAGGCATTAATGACCAAAATTACTGACACATAAGAGAAGATCATTGATTGCCTGCTCAACATTCAAAAAAACAGTGGTCAAGGACTTGTAATTCAAGTCCTTTTCCCTCTCTGTGCTGTCTGTCTGGACAGATGACCCTGAAATGTATGACCACCTAAAACCTACCAAGCGGGCAAGGACAGAGGATAAAGAATTGCCCGCACAACTACTTGCGCCAAGAATGGCAAAGCCACAGGCAAGGAGGAAACCTGTGAAGGTACATAAAAAATCATAATTAATAAAAAGTTCAAAATACTTAGTTTTTTTTGGTAGAAAACATTGATGGTGAACTCCACTTGGTCCTGGTTCCTTTTGTCCCCGCCACGTTTTATGCCAACTACGCCAATCATGTAGCCAAACAGCTCTATCTGTCCTCCTGTCTTGCAGGAGCTTGAAGACCGTATCCACGGGTCCTTTCCTATGTCCAGGGAGGCATTGGCTGGGATGACACATTCTGAGGGGGCATATGAGTGGGCAGTTACTGCCTACAAGGATGCCCAACTGGTCCACCTGGACCTGGTGGTTCTCAGTGGAGTTTATTGTGTAAACTCCATTGAGCTTGTTTGGATCATCCTGGAGACGCTCCCATTCAAGAATCTACCAGAGATGTGCTGGGCCCATATGCTGCCCGCTTCTGCTTCCTGGTAGAGCATACCATCTCTTAACTCTTGGATAACTTTGGGTGCACAGTGTCAAAACTGGCTGTTGCAGACGCAACAGCCATAAAGAAGACAAAAATCCTCCTAGCAGACTTTGGGCTGGCCTGGAGTGCCAACAAGACGGGGGTCCTACAAGCAATGGAGCTGTTCTTTGCAAAGACAAATCATGAAAAGAAGATCAGCACAGTATACAACAAACTTTGCTGGTCAAAGGCTTCACTTGGTGGTTTACCTTGGGTATCTTTTCTTCTTTGGGATGAACATGTCTGTAGGGGACCTGGACGGGTCCTTCTTAGGATTGACAAGGCCCAGCTTGCACTCGACGGGAAGAAGGTCCCCCCAGATATGACTCAGTGGACCACATGATACAAGATGCCCTGGTCCTGGCAGGGATTTACGGGTTTGCAGCCCCGCCCAAAAAGCTTCTGCTCCACTCCCACCTGACCCTACTGCCTTTCACCAGCAGGAGGGAGTATTTTAATACAGGTGTATCCACCGTCCACAGTGTGGCAGTAGAGGTTGTGCGCCACCTCCATTGTGGGGTGGGTACATACCACTGAACTCATTATAGGTGTACTTAATTTTTTCTCTATATCAATAAACATCTTTACACTCCAGATTATTTTTATTCTAAATAATTTTTTTAAGTCTTATTTTAGCAAAAAAGATTTTCAAAATATATCCCAGAGAAGGTCTTAACAAACACATAATAGTATATGTTAATAAAATATTCTTCTAATTTATACACTTTACATTTAACTTTTTTGATTCAATTTTTATATTTGTTTAATAAAAGTGATATAAATATATTTGCTTAATCCAGTATCAAGTGTTTGGGATAACCTCAGATGGCATAATAAAAAAATAATATAAAATAAATAAATTAATAGCCTCCATTGATGGTCCTGCCAAAACTGATTGTGGGCTTAGAAGCCTCTAAATATAAAATGATAATTAATAAATCTTAAATAGTAAATTAGATAATATAAAAAAGTTAGACAGGCTAAGCCTTTAATTGATTGGCTGGTTTGCAAGGCACACAGGGATAAACAAAATCAGTGTGGCCATAGAATTTGGCCACGGTCTCAGCTGGGAGGATGTGGATCCTGGTCTGCAGCAAATCAAAGAGGTCCTCAGTCCCAGTTGGGGTTCCCTGCTTGACAATTTGCTTGAGCCACCTAAAGACTTCCTTGATGGGATTTAGGAAGGGCAAATTGGCAGGGAGGAAGAGAAGGCGCAAATTTGCCATGGCCAATTAGTGGGGGCCCACTGCAATGCTAGTGTCAATCATCAGGAATTCCTCAAGAATATCAGTCACATTATGGAGACCAATGTTGTCCAGAACAATTACATTAGTGAAGCCAGGGCTTGTGCGCCTCAGGTGCTCCTGGACCAATTAGAGAAATGCTAGAAAGGTATGGCTGTTGTGGGAGCCTAGTATCATTTGATAGAGCTTGACCCCCTTTGGACCAAGGAGAGCCACCATCGAATAGGCTGTGGCGCGGACTGCAGCACTCCAAGCCATCCCATCATTTGAGCCTTTGGGGACATACCCATGCCCATTGCACATTGACAAGGGAAATGCTGAATTGTCAATGTAGTAGAATTTGACTGTCCCTTGGCTTTGAGAGCAGTGTACGCCTCTGGGTATTTTTTCCGGACGTCAATGTTGGCTGGGCTATTCCAATTGTAGGGGGATACCCCCAAGCTTTTTCCAGGAAAAGCAAATTCCCTTGATCAGATGGTAGTAAAAGAAAATTGAGGCCTCAACCCCAAAAGTAGATTTGACTCTGGCCTGTATATTTGCCAGTTCAAGATGGTAATCCTGGGTTATCCACAGGTGGATTGCCCATTTGTGCTCCTTGGTGAGCATGGTAGAAACGTGTAAGAATTTCTCCACAGCAAGGACACAACCAGTGTTGATGAACTTGTGGAAGGTCTTGCTGGAATACTTGGGATCCACTCCAACAATGGCCGCAGCTGCCTTGTAATTTCCTGATTCACACATTAGCTTAAGCAGGATGTTGTGTTTGATGTCAGGGATGTGCTTCTGGGCGGGCTTAGTGGGAGTAGTTGAATTGGGATCCTGCCTGTGGGAACGTCTTACCCTACTTCTTAATCTCTCCAGCTGTTAGGGAGTACAATTGTTTGGGTTCTTTTCTTGGGAGGAATTTTTCCTTTGAGTTGGGTAGGTATGGATAACCTACCTGTGCTACCACTGTCAATTTTATACTTCTAGGAAGTATAATAAACAAAATAAAAGGGAAGATTAAGAAGAGAATAATACTTTATTGAATATGGATATAGGTTAATATATAGTATCATGATAAGCCACATGATGTCCATGTACGTCATGGAGGTCATGGGGCTTATCTGAGTAATGTTCCTCTTGAGTCACAAGACTTAATCAAGTTGTGTTCCATTTAGGACCTGGATTGAGTGATCTCCAACATAAATGGTTGACTGATAATGGTGCCGCCAGTTTATTGACTGGCCAGTGAGCCATTTGGTGATTTACTCAGGGCATTAATTCCCAAAAGGTAGTAATCAAAGATGTTGCAACAATGTTGTCAATTGAAATTACTAGTCTATTTCAACACAATGTCCTGGAATACTACTGCTCCCACCCCCAATAAAAGTCTACACCCAAATAATATTTTAATTTATATATATCTTTTAAATTATCTACTCAAACCATCTATATTAAAAAATAATTAATAATAAAAAACTGTGTATTCATTCATTCACCTTTATTGCTTTGTTGATTTCTAAAACATTGTTGTGTTCAGCTCCAGGGGACAACATCCTGGAGGACACAGCAGGAAATATTTGTAACAAAATATTTGAGGTTCAAAGCTAGCCTTGGGTTAGCCTTCAGGGCAAAATTAAGGGCACACACCTTAATTTCCTGGAATACAAGATGAGAAATTCCTTTTGGAAAAAAAAGAAAGGAAAAAGTTTGAAGAATATTAGAGCCAACACAAATGTGGATAAACTTATCTTTATTAGGAGAAATGATTCTACTTAAATAGTAGAAAAGGGTTGATGATCACTCATTAGGTAGACAGAGTGGCAGAGAGGGTCACATTGGGGAAAAATCATACCAGGATCAGTCAAGGGCAGATACGGTATTCTGGAATGGATGGATATTGGGTCAGACCCATTTACAGAAGGCAAGGAATTTCCAAAGTTGAAAGCAAAACCAACCAAATCTTTGCATATATCACTATTTGAAGGCCATATCAAAATAGCATTGATGGCACAATTTCCAGCATCTCCCCCTTCAAGATTGGACACAGGGAGTTGATATTTGTAGAGGAATTTGGAATGAACTCAGGAAAAAGGACGTCCAGAGGACAGCAGCTTCACAGTATATTTGACGCCCTTCTTGTAGGTGACTTCACAGGGTCCAAACAAAAGAGAGAAAAGCTTATAGACTCTACCTCCTGTACAATTATGGTAGTAGAGAACCAGGTTGTCTATCTTATACTCAGAAAGGGGGCTCTAGAAGCATTGGACGGTGAGAGCTCTTAAGTCTTGACCTTATAGGCAGTTGAATATGTTGTCTTCTGAATTTTTATGATACAATTATTCAAGTCTTTGGAATGAGCTTCAGGATTAGCAGATACATCAATTTCTATCAAAGGGGGTCCCAAAATTGAGGAAGTTGTGGCTTCACGTCCATACAATATGGCAAAGGAAGACTGGCCAGTCACTAAATGTCTACTGAGTCAATATGCAAAGGGAGCAGCAGGGAGAAACATATCCCAGTTAGTGGTATCAGAGAGGGTAAGCTTCCTCATAATGGACACAAGGGTGGAATTTTCTCACTCTTTGGTCTTGTTGGTTGACAGGTTATACAATGCAGAGAAAGATTGATGGGTACCCATAGCCTCTACAATAGACATGATGAGACATTCATTAAAGTTGGTGCTATTGTCAGAAAGCAAGACTTGAGGATAGCCATGACAGTAGAAGATATATTGCAACAAGATATTTGCAGTGGTCTTGGCAGTTATATCTTTTGTAGCTCTGGCTTTGACCCATTTGCCAAAGTGGTCTACAGCCACCAAGATGAATTGACATCCAGACCTAGACCAAGGGAAAGGCCCAAGAGCATCAATACTCACAGTGTGAAAGACATATTCAAGGGGATGAGCTTGAATTAGTGTTGGAAAGGTAAAGGTTGTTGGAGCTGGACAAATGACAGGAGGCAAGGACATCAGGGATTAGAAGGCGCATTTTTTCCCAATAGAAGCTATTGAACAACCAGTCATGGGTTTTGCTATACCCCCATGTCCAGTATCAATGTGAGATTGAAGGATAATGGCTATTCTTGTGCTATGACAAACGTAGGGCAGATGGGTGTTGTTGACTTTCTTGAAGAGTTGTCTATCTTGAATTACAGTGTCCTTTGATAGGGTCTGTAGAGCCAATCAGATGTCTTCTGGCTCAGTAGTCCAGGATTCAAGATAACCTATTAACTCATATAGGCAATCAGCGTCTGCAGGATGGATGGCTAGTATGGGCATCCTTGACAAACCATCAGCTTTTTGATGTTGCACACCAGTTTAGTGTACCACAGTGAAATAATACCTTTGTAAGTGTAGAGCCAATGTGCTTATCAACCTTCAGGCTCCTTTAATTGCTGTAGCCATTTAAGGCATGGGTGATCTGTGACCACAGTAAAGTGGGTCTTGTAAATTTAATGTTGGAATTATTTCACCGCATGTTAAACTGCCAGGCATTCCTTTTTGGTGACGCTATAGTTCTTATTGTGTTTGTTGGGGACTCGTGAAGAATAGACCATGGATCAATACATGCCTTTGTTGTCCAGCTGTATTAAGATGGACCCCACAGCTACTCTGCTTGCATCAGTGTACAAAATAAACTCTATATCATAATTAGAATAGACTAGGATAGGAGCCACTTTGTGCTTGGCTTTCAGCGCTTCAAAGGATTGCTGCTGACTGTCAGTCCATTCAAAGGGTACGTTGCAAAGGAGTTGGACAAGGGGTTTGCTCAATTCAGCAAATTCAGGAATACATTGTTGATAGTATCTTATAATACCAAAAAATACTTGTACCTCCTGTAGGTTTGTGGGCGGCAGCATCTTGTCAATGGCTTACAACTTATTATTCATGAGGTGGATTCCAGTTTGGGTGACCTCATGGCCCAAGAATTTGAGTCGCTCTTTAAAGAAGAAGCACTTGAAGGGTTTGAGTTTCAAACCAGCTTTGTGAATCTTGATAAAGACACCTTGAGGTGTTCTAGGTTGTCAGTAAAGGTGGAGCTGAATACAGAGATATTATCAAGATATACAAGAACACAAGAGAGCTTCAGGTCTTGTAGAATGGAATCCATAGCCCTTTGAAATGTAGCCAGGGCATTGCAGATTCTTTGGGGCATTTGAGTAATTTCAAAGAGCCCTTTAGAGGTGATGAGAGCAGCATTTTATTGGTCTTTGGGTGACAAGTCAATCTGCCAGTACCCAGAAGCTAAATCCATAGCAGAGAAAAATTTAGAGCCGCCCAATTGTCTGAGCGCATCATCAATTCTAGGCAAGGGGTATGAGTCCTTTTTTGTGGTTAACTTCAGGCAGCTTGGTCTATTACAATGTGGTGTCCTCCGTCATTTTTATTGAGGATCAATAAGGGTGGGTCCCAAGGGCTCTTAGAAGGAGCCAAGAGTCCAGCATCCAAGAGCTGTTTAAGCTCCTTTGAAACCTGGGCATCCTCTATCCTACTACGGCGGTATGTCTTGGCACAGAAGGTGGCGCATTACCAGTATTAATCTGATGGATGACCCTTTGGCTAGGCCATAGTCTGTAGAGCCAAAAGCAAAGATATTGTAAAACTTGTTTAGCAGTTCTAATACATCTTTTTGCTGGATAGGTGACAGCTGTGGGAAGTTGGCAGCAGTAAACAGGGAGAGAACTTGAGGGTCTTCTTCAGGTAAATTAAAATTGCTTAAGGTTACAAAAGGAAAGAGGGACACCACTTGTTCTGCCCCCAATATAAAACAGTGCCCTACAACCTGGCCCTAAGACACCTGCATAGGTAAGGCGGTCAGATTATCTAGCAACAGTTGTACAGGCTCCTTGTGAGTCTGATCTAAGATCCCTGGACATAAATGGGGCTCTTTGAGGCTTAAAGACTCGGGAGAGTAGAGTTCCAGGAATAAATTTTTGGTAGTTTATAAGATATCTGAAAGTCTATAATCACTTGGGAGCCTGGAGGAATGGTGACAGCCTCAGGTGCAAGGAGAGGCACACCTTCCTCTGCAGGGCAGGAAGGAGGTGGTGAGTGCATATTAGAGGAATGAGTCTGGTACTTGAGCAAGAAGATACCTGTGGGGTACTCAAGCACACAAGTCTTAAGGTGTTTTCCTGGGAGCCGCGGAAGTTCTTCAAAAATCAAAGGGACCTTGTATCCTAAGAGCAATAGGTATCCATCTCAAAGGTTTACAATCCTATTGTATTACGTGGAAGAATTGCGTACCAAACAGGAGATCATAGCTTTTGTTCTCTAGGACAACAGCAGGAGATGCAAAGATGAGTTTCCCAGACCTCATGGGCAGGGCTGAGTAGGCACCAATGGCTCAAGTTTGTAACATACCAGTGGTATCATATGATTGAGTGTAATTGAGGTCAGGAGCCAGCTTAAGCTTCTTTATTATCTTGGATGATACCAGGTTGATTGGAGAACCTGTGTCTAGGATAGCCTTGATTTTAAACTTTTGGATTAATACTTTCACACAAGTAATATATTTCCCAAAAGAGAGAAGGACAGCCAAAAAATCCTGTGCATCTTCAATCTCTTTATCTCATTTAGCTAATATGCATTTTAAGGCAGGAATTTCCTTATACACAGTCTGCAATGGGAGAGATACAGTCACGTTCTGAAAGAGAGCTTTGCTAGCTCCGCGGCTTCTTCAGAATAGTCTAACAAGACGGGAGTTCAATGAGCCTGGGACAGATAAGGACAAGCTACCATGGCCTTGGCCTCAACTGAAGGAGCGCAAGAGGTTTTGGTGGTTTTCCCTGAGAAAAGATTGTAAGGGAAAGCCACAGTTTTGGGACAGCTAAAAAAGAGTAGCCATAACTATTGGATTCATCACATTTGAATTTTCAGGTTCAGAATTATTGGAAAGATTGTGAAACAGGTGAAGGATAGTTGGGCCAGAGGAAGGGGGAGATTTCTTGTTAGAAGGAGGATTGGGAGGATACAGGGGAGATTGGTCAGCAGAGAGCGTCTCCACCCCTAAGCTGACCTCTCTTTTCCCACTTGTTCTTTTGGGTCACAACCTTCTACCTGGGGATTGTTGCAGATACACAAGTGGTGCCCTATTTGACCGCAGTTATGACATCCTTGCCTCTTAGGCTGTCCAATTAAACCAAGAGTTGTAATACGCAGAGTACAGGAGGTGATCCCAGTGTTGCTGGCTTTATTCTCACAAACCACAGTATCACCATGGGTCAAATGCATGTCTTGCAAGAGAGTCTTAATACTCTTCATGGAAGTAAGTGAAGCCTTGTGTGCCTTTAAGTGTAGGCATAGGAGCTGGTTCACCTTCAAAGAGTTTGAAAATGCTGTGTAAGCTTTCTGGGGAGATAACTGGCAACTGGTGGTTAACTTTTGCTATTTGATATAGAAGCAATCAGCAAACTCGACCAGGGTTTCCTTGGGCTTAAAGGCAATGTGCATAAATGTATCTTTCTTGACCTCCAAGCTAAAATCCCCTCCAAATCCCTCAATGAGGAGGCGCTTCATGTCCTCCCAAGTGACAATGGATGGGAGTTTGGGGACCACAACTTCTTGGCACGTAGGATGCAGGCAGTTAAAAATATGCTCTTTTTTAAGCTCATCAGTTGCCCTATGCATTGCAGTCTCATAAATTGTCAGAAAGGCAGCAATGGTAGAGTTTTTAGGGTCAAATATATGCTTGAAGGCCATCTTGTAGTTTGGGTCAATGGACAAGGAAGTGGATTGGCTTTTGTCACCTGGGTTGGGAAAGTTGATATGAGTATTGCCCTCAAACTCATATTCTGAAGTAGGTTGTCTAACCCAGAGAAGTTGAAGGCTCTCTTCTAGGGTGTCTAGTGTAGAGCTGTTTTATCCACTGATATCCCTGGCAGTAGCAGCAGCAGCCCCAAATTCATTGATCTTGATCTGCTGTACTGCCAATGTGCCAGTAACCCCATTGATACAAGTAGCCAGGGAAGTTGCTTGAGTGGCCATAGGGGTAACTTGTCCATTTTTGTTCCCGTTAATTGAGAGAGGTTTTGCACCTCACGTTCTAGAGCATCTTGCCTATCTGCAACATCATTTGTTACTGCTGCTAAGTGATCCAAGACAAGAGCACAGTTGACACAGGGTTGGCCTTCTAATCCAGGCCAACACCCTTGATCAAGGTGGGTAGGAGTACCAGCAACCTCAGCCTCCCTTTCTCCATCAGAGTCAGAGGACAACCCATCAGGGTCAGAGAGGCGTTGTCTCAAATACTCAATCTCACCTCACAAAGTAGCTACTTGGTCTGTTAGCAAGGTGGTGCAAGAGTAGGGCATAGGTTCTACAGGCGGAGGGTTTAGAACAGAGGCTTGACAACAAGTAGTGGCTTTGAGTTCAGCTATGGAAACCCACACTTTAGCTTCAAAGGCAGACGGGACCTCAACCAAAGGAGCGGGGCAAGTCACTTCAATTGAAGCTACTCTATTGTCAATGTAGTTTTGAAACTGACATAAAGTGTTTCTTAGTGCGGCCTTATCCAAGCCATACTTTAAGTGCAGGTGTTGGCCCCAATTATCAACGTGGGTCTCAACCAACTTGAGCTGTGAATTGACATGCTCTTGAAACTGATTGAGCTTGGCAACTAAAGTCTCAAAATCTTATCAATATTTTAGAAGAGTTGCTTCTATCTGCCCACACCAGGTAGCTTGGTGATCATCCAGTTTGCACAGTTGATCCTTGATGTATCCAGGGAGCAAGGAGCAATTGGATTTTAGGGACAAGGTCAAATACTTTTGTGAAGCCAGCAAGTTGTGCTGGTTATCTTAAATGCAAGCAAATAGGCTATGGGCCCATTCTTGATAGGCCATATTTTGTGCATGATTGTTGGAAACAGCGGTGGCTATAGCAGTCAAAAGCTGGTTTTGTGATCCCAGCGCCAACTGATGATGAATCAGTGCAGGTTGGACGGATTTTTTGACTAACAAACCAATAGTCTCCATAGAATCTATCAACGCGGGGGGAAGACCAAAAATCAAGAGGAAGGAATATAGATCTTTGGAAGCATACCCAGGAAGGAGACCAGGGATAGTGTACATTACCACAGTGCCTGTGTGGAGGAGATAGAAGGTAGAGGCACAAGATTGCTCATAGTTGAGTGAGAAAGCTGGAAGGGGGCCCAAGTAGGCCCAGGAGAAACACCAATACCATGGCAGTTGAGGGGGCATTGGTGATATCTTCTTCTAGAGGAGGACTAGAAACTTTAGGTTGTTTGGGTACTTCAGAAACAAAAAGGGAAGGACCAGAGAATACGCCTGGGAACAGGGTAACCAAGGCGCTTGAAGCCCCTGTAGTGAGCACCATTTTGTTGTGTTTGGCTCCTGGGGACAACATCCAGGAGGACACAACAGGAAATCTTTATAAAGAAAGATTTAAGGTTTGAAGCTTAATTTCCTGGAATACAAGATGAGGGATTCCTTTTGGCAAAAAGGAAAAGAAAAAACTTGAAGAATATTAAAGCCAAACGCAAATGTAGATAAACTTGTCTTTATTTAAGAGGCTTTGATTCTACTTAAATAGTAGACAAGAGTCAATGATCACTCATTAGGTAGACAGAGTGGCAGAGGGGGTCACTTTGGGGTGAATTCATACAAGGATCAGTTGCAGGCTGGTATGGTAATCCAGAATGGGTGAACATTGGAACAGACCCATTTACAGAAGGCAAGGAATTTCTGAAGTCAAAAGCACAACTAACCAAATCTTTGCATATATCACTATTCAAAAGCCATATCAAAATAGCATTAATGGTGTCAAAACTGCAGGCTTGACTTGCCAGCAAGGTTCCAAACAAGCAGGTTTGTGGCCTGCAATCTGATTATCTGGTCACTTGAAGCCAGACTAGGAAGTCAACTTGAATTACCAAATCCAACAACATTAACAGATGATGATCCTTTATGGTAGATACCTTGTTTTGGCGCTTGACTCATTACCAGGATCAAGCCACCCCCTGCTCCCATCCAGCCATGTGATCACCAATCATGTTCCTGTTATCCTTGATTCACATGAACTATATAATCACTATCTCACAATAAAGATTATTATCTATCTTTTAAATATTTTCCCCATGTAACTCTGCTAAAACAGCACAGTTACGGCATTGTAGCACAGGTAGGTTCTCCATCCTACCTTATCTTGAAAAATTACGCCTGTTGCCCACACACGCTGCGGCCAATAAATCCTCAACAGAATTATGTCTGGCCTCCCACCTGACTAGACTCCGTACACCCCTGGTACCGCCATACCTGATGGCTTCTTCCTGTACCATAACACAGTAATCCCGCTATCCGCCTTCAACGCCATGTCTGCACAAGGTTTTTTTCAGGCTTCCTCCTTGATGCCGCAACCAGCCAAAGAAACCACCATACCCTCCTACATAGCTCAAAGACTATAGAGCGCTGCCTTGGAACCTTTTGCCGGGGCCAACAACAACACTGCCGCATGGATCCAGTCCGCCCAGAGCAAGCTGGCTCAGATGGAATGCCCACAGTGGTTGTGGATTGCAGAAATTTTCATTCCCCTGACCCATGACGCTGACACCTGGTGCAACAAGTGGCATGAAGAGCACACCAACAAGAACTGAGATACCTTTAATCAAGACTTCCTGGCAAGATTTGTGCTTAAGAATACAGCGCTCATGATCATACGCCAAGTGAAGAATCTGACCCAGACAGGCACTGTGAAGGAACTCACCCCCGCCTACAAGGAACTCTGTCTTTGTGTACCATCCAACATGGCCTTTGACACCCCAGAGACACACCTCATGTACTACAACGCTCTTAAGTTGCATATGATGAGTCATGTGAACCTGGATCAGGTGACCAACCTACAAAGCTTGTACTGTGAAGCAGAGAAAGCGGAGCAAACATCTAATGCACTGCATAAGGCATAAACTGGGAAACAAGAAAGACCCAAGGATTCCCATCCAGGCAGGCGCTCCTCTCAACCACCCCCTGAAGCAACAGGAATAACGCCAACCACAAACCCACAGGTTTAAATGGACATGGAAATGGAAACAATGGCCAGTCAAACCGGACCTATTTCCGTATCACTGCCATGCAAGGTAACCAAGATGAGGGAAAAGCCCAGGGAGAGCACTAAGCAAACCAAGCTCTTCCCACGCAACTCCTGACTTGCCCAATGATGAATACTAACCCAAGGACGTAGAACAATGCCCAATAATACAGGTGCCCTCAGAGGACCCGGTACTGTACACCATTGTCAGACATTCCAATAAATTGATGTCCTATCCTTTCTGCTTTTTCAGTTACACAGGCTCAGCACTCCTAAATTTGGGCGCAGATTGAACCCTGATCAACAGTGCTTTGTAGATAAGTTCAAGCTGGCCACTAATCCTTTGAAGATTAAAAATAACACCTGGCTGACAAACATCACATTGCCGTGACAAAGGAAACTGCCCCCTTCTATGTCATGCTTAAGAATCTCCACTCCACCATTCAAGGTCCCGTCATCAACTTTCCCAAGTTTGACATTGTACTGGGACTAGACTGTTTACAGAATAACAATCCTCATGTATACTGGGCAACCTCAGTGTTGACCATCAAGCATGAAGGTGTCAATCACCAGATTTACCCTAACTCAGTGAACCAACTCCTACGCAACCACGTCTTTGTGTGCATCACAGAGACCCTTGACAAAAAGGAAAACCTGAAGGCAATTTACTGGGACTTCTGCCAGTACAAGATCATAAACTTCAAGGATCACCAGGATACCTCCACGCCTCAGGACCGCGAAATTGTGGCCTGCCATCCAGAAATCTTCAAGGAAGCGCTACCAGGGCTGCCCCCTGAAAAGCATATTCAGCACCCCATCCAACTCAAGGGGGCTGTACCCAAGGCAAGCCCTATCTACAGGCTGACCCCAAATGAAGACAGCTCCTTATGCGCCTACCTCAATAAGGCATTGGAAAAAGGACTTATCCGCCCCTCACAGTCTCCCTTTGGGTCCGCCGTATTCTTTATGGCTAAGAAGAACAGTACCCTACGTCTGGTCATAGACTACTGCGCCCTAAACAAAGTTACCATTAAGAATTGTACCCACTGCCACTGATTGACAACCTCTTTGATTCCTTGGGAGGAGCCACAGTCTTCTCCAAGATTGATCTGAGTGCAGGCTACAATCATATTTGTATTAAGGAGGAAGACATCCCCATCCAGCCTTCTGCACTAAATACGGCTCCTACAAATGTGTGGTGTTCAACTTTGGCATGATCAATGCCCCATCCGCCTTTGTAACATTCATGAACAAAGTATTTTTGCCCCACATAGGCAGGCACGTCCTAGTGTATCTAGACAAAATCATTGTCAACAGCCCCTCAGTGGAACAATACCACAAAGACCTAGAGGCAGTCTTTGCTACCTTGGAACAACACAAACTATTGGCCAAGCCCTCCAAGTGCCAATTCTTCCGTAAGCAACTACCCTTCCTGGGACACATAGTCTCAAAAGACGGCATCAAACCAACAGTCAGAAGATACAAGCAATCTGCAAGATGCCAACTCCTAAAGATAAATCAGATTTCCGCACCTTCTTGGGAATGGTGACCTATGTACGACGTTTCATACCTGACTATGGCGTTTTGACTGCCCCCTTATCCGCTATAACCGGCGCCAAGTCTAAGTTTGTGTGGACTCCCCAATGTGACCTCTGTTTTAGACGCCTCAAGGAGAAACTCATAACAGCTCCCATCCTATAATACCCCAACTGTGATGGGGAATATCAAATGAAAACCAATGCCTCATATGCATCCATTGGGGGAGTACTACAAATCAAAAGAATGACGGTGACTTCCTGCCTGTAGCTTATGAATCGCAAAAATTTACTGATGGTGATTGTTGATACCCTATCCACAACAAAGAACTGTTGGCTATTGTATACTGCCTAGTCAAATGGCGCTGTTACCTGGAACGCCAGGAAGAACTCACAGCATTAACCAATCACAAGTCACTCATCTATTTCAAAACTCAAGCAAATCTGTTGCGCCGCCAAGCCCGGTGGATGGAGCTATTAGAGAGATTTAACATGCTCATCTAGTACAAACCTGCGGCTGAGCTTGCCATGGCAGATGCCCTGTCCCACCTGTATGTCTGTGCTTCAAGAGGAGAAAATGGGCTCAACCCAGACTGGCCCCTCTTGGTACTACAAACAAAAGATGAGGGCTTCCCCCTGGCACAACCAACATAACAAAGGAAACAGTTATCAAAAACGAGCACCTATTTGCTGACGTGTATGGGACCTTGCACTGAAAAATGTCCAACAAGACTACCATCCCTTACATCCCTACACACCAGCAAGTGGACACCATCCTATGATACCATAGAGACCTAGGACACACCAAGAGCCACAACCTATACAAGTTCCTTAAATACAAGGCCTGGTGGCCAACCTTATACCGCAATGTCCAAGAAGTGTTAGAACAGTGTGAGGTCTGCAAAAAGTTTGCCAGAAGTGAAACCCCACCAAAATCAGTACTACCCATCTGCACGCAACTATCCTTCAAGGTGTGGGCCCTAGACACTGTTGGCCACATGCCAGGGAAACACAATGATAAGAAATACATCATCACCATCATAGACTTTGCTATACAATGGCCAGTAGCCCAAGCAGTAAAGACACACACTGGCAATGACGTGTGGCGGTTCATAGGAAGAGAAATAATCAGCAAGTTTGGAAAGCCAGAACTCCTGATAACTGACAGATAGAAAGAATTGATCTCTGAAGACACCAATGTATACCTCACTAAAAATGGGGTCAAACACACCGTAACAACACCATACCACCTGTAGGCCAATGGATGTGTATAGCGGCTAAATGGCAGCCTTGTGCAAGCCTTGGCCAAGATCACCACCAGGAGACCTGAAGACTGGTATAAGCAGCTATTGACTGCACTACTTGTGTGCCAAACCTGGGTGAACTGATTACCGGAAAAAGCCCTTTTGAGTTGGTATATGGCACACAGCCCTATATCATTCAAGCATTTTTAGGACCCAAGCTGGAGATTACAAGCAAGATTCCCCTTGTTCAGATCCCAAGGTCATGCAAGCCAACAGCAATCAATTAGAAAGAGAAGAAAAGTGTTTGAAAAAGACATTTATTGCCATCCAAGACAGACATGAAGTTGGTGACAAAGTTTGGGTCATGAACATTGATAAAAGAAAACTACAACCCAAAACAGTAGGCCCAGCAATCATCTTAAAGGTAAAAAAACAATACTTACCTTGTGCAAGGACTCAGGAAGCGCAAACAAGACAAAATCCTCCACTATAATTGTCTGAGACCCTGCAAAGCAAGACAAAAATAATGCAAGACCGCCCTGCCTGCCACAGAACAAAAGCTAGTCCAGTATGGCGCCCGGGCTTCTGACAACCTACCCCCAGAGGAGGCCAACCTTCAGTTGGGGGGTGTCAAAACAGCAGGCTCAACACGCCAGCAAGGTTCTGAGTAAGCAGGTTTGTGACTTGCAATCTGATTATCCGGCCACTTGAAGCCAGACTAAAACATCAACTTGAATTGCCAAATCCAACAACATGAACAAATGTTGATCCCCTACAGTAGATACCTTGTTTTGGCGCTTGAATCATTACCAGGATCAAGCCACCCCCCTTCACCATCTAACCATGTGATCAACACTATCATGTTCCTGTTACCCATGATTCACACCAACTATATAATCATTGTCTCTCAATAAAGAATATTATCTAGTTTCTAAATATTTTTCCCCTTGTAACTCTGCTAAAACAGCACATTTCCAACAACAACAACCAAAAATACCTCAGATTTAAACAAAATGATTTCATATTTAAGCAAATTCCAACTATCAGGTTAAAATATACATCCTTTTAACAGGGATTTTTGGCGTTCATGGGCAAAATGGGTCAACATAGCAACATATGGTCACGCGCCAAGAAAGACTATTCAAAATACAATACAAAATACATTGGTTCACAAACAAAATGGTGT
This sequence comes from Entomophthora muscae, assembly GCA_014839935.2. Classification (NCBI taxonomy): domain Eukaryota; kingdom Fungi; phylum Entomophthoromycota; class Entomophthoromycetes; order Entomophthorales; family Entomophthoraceae; genus Entomophthora; species Entomophthora muscae. Next base: position 79,089 of record QTSX02006431.1, read on the forward strand.
GAGTTGACTTTTGGTGCACATATGTTTATTATGTAGATTGGTGAAAAAATACTCCCAAGCGCGGTGAATCAAAACTCAATCCAAAAATGAAAAACAGTAGCAACTCACTATGTAAACAAAATCACTCAAATGTTGTGTACAATGTACTGTAATCAAGAATGATACCAAGGTATATAAAATAGGACATGCAATCTGAAACACAAATTTTAAAAACATTGTGATGGGTGTTTAAATTTGGTAATAAAATCTAGGAAAAAGGGTGGAAAATATTTTGGATATTCTAAAATGGGTGTTGTAAACCCAAAAACAACTAATTAAGAAATAAAAAATCTATAATCATGATATTGGGTGGGAAAAACTCTAATTAAATATCCATATTCAGATAAAAGCAAAAATTAAAATTAGGGAGTAACTTGATTAAAATTTATTTTATACTTTATTAAATTCTCAAAATGGAAGGAACACAACAACAGAAAAGCAATGCACTTGTTGTGCGCTGCAGTTGTGGTTGCCCCTGCAGGTCAAAGAACAGAGTTAGTGCAACCCAGGTGCCTACTCAGGAAGGAGATGGGAGAGGAGAGTTCAATAGTGCTGCTGCACTGACACAGCAAGTTCAAGGAACACAAGCTGCTAGGGTGTGGAGCATCAACCCTTGGGTCCCCAAGCTGACCCAGAAGCCCACTAAGGTTACCACAGCCAAAAAAGTCAGAGCAAAGAAATTGAATTTACCTCCTATGTGTTTGACGCTGTGTACCGCCAAGAGTCAGTCCTGTCAGCCATGATGGAGAAGGTGAAGTCTGTGCTTGACACCACTTATGAGCCTTATATCAGTGATGGCAACCAAGAATACAACAACAAGCCCAAGTTCTATAGAACTACGGAGGAACAGCTGGTTCTGAAAAAGGTTGCAGCCTTCTACAACAAGGTACCCATGCCGTGCAAGCCTGTCACCAATCAGGATCTAGATACAACAACTCCCACAAAGCCCACCCAGAAGCGCATTCCTGACATCAAGTGCATCATCCTGCTCAGGATTATGCAGGAATCTGGCAACTACAAGACAACTACAGCTTTTGTTGGGGAAAATCCCAAGTATGTCTCCAAGACCTTCAACACCTTCATCAATACTGGCCAAGTCCTTGCGGCAGAGAAATTCCTTTGTGTGTCCACCATGCTCACCAAGGAGCAAAAATGGGCAATCCACCAGTGGATAACCTGGGACTGCCATATTAAACTGGCAAATATACAGTTGATGGTTAAATCTACTCTTGGGGTTGAGGTCTCAATTTCCTTTTATTATCATTTGGTGAAGGGAATGTGCTTTTCCTGGAAAAAGCTTGGGGTATCTCCCTATAATAGAAACAGCCCAACCAATGTTGAGACCCAAAAAAATATGCAGAGGCGTACACTGCCCTCAAATTCAAGGGGACAGTCAAATTCTACTACATTGACAAATCAGCATTTGCCTTGTCAATGTGAAATGAGTATGGGTATGTCCCCAAAGGCTCAAATGACAGGGTAGCTTGGTGTGCTACAGTCCGCGCCACAGCCTATCCAATGGTGGCTCTCCTTGGTCCAAAGGGGATAGAGCTGTATCAAATGATATTGGGTTCTCACAATAGCTGTACCTTTCTATCATTTCTCCAATTGGTCCAGGAGCACCTGAGGCGCACGAGCCTGGGCTTCACCAATGTAATTGTGCTGGATAAAATTTGTCTCCACAAGGTGGCTGATATTCTTGAAGAATTCTCAATGTTTGACACCAGCATTGCAGTGGGCCCCCAGCAATTAGCCACAGCAAATTTACGCCTCCTCTTCCTCCCTGCCTATTTGTTTTTCCTAAATCCCATTGAGGAAGTTTTTGGGTGGCTCAAGCAAGTCGTCAAGTAAGGGACCCCAACTGGGACCAAGGACCTCTTTGATTTGCTGCAGGCTGGGATCCACACCCTCCCAGTTGAGACTGTGGCCAAATTCTATGGCCACGCTGATCTGTTCATCCCTGCATGCCTTGCCAAACAGCCAATCAATTAAAGGCTTAGTGTGTCCAATTTTTTATATTCTCTGATTTACTATTTAAGATTTATTAATTATTTTTTATATTTAGAAGCTTCCAAGCCCGCAATCATATTCAGTGGGATCATTAATAAAGGTTTGTAATTTATTTATTTTATATTAAATTATTTTAATATGGTATCTGAGGCTATCCCAAATACTTGATGCTGGATTACGTGAATATATGGGTCATTATTTTAGAGATTAGGCCATTTTGTAATACACATGCTGCCCAAGTTGCAGCATAACACAGTTCAATTTTGAAAAAATCAAATTACAAATGTTTATATTTAAAACAGTAATAACTCAACAAAAAGTTAATATTTTTCACACTTTAAACTATCAAAATGAAGCTAAAAATCTTATATATATTAATATTAAAATATTAAAGCAAAAGCAATTTAAAAGAGCATATGTCAGATTTTATTATATTATTTTGATAATGAAATAAAATAAGATTGCTTAAAGCTTATAAAGTTAATTTTTCATTAATTGATATATGTTTTTTATTTGACAAAATTAAAGATAATATCAAGAGCATCATTTCCGCATTTTATTTTATTTAAAAAGCTTAATTATTTAGGATTTTATGGTAGTTTGAAGTTAGGACGTTAATTTATTTGCTGTTTAGATGAATTTTGAGGTTCAAGTGAACTGTGAACCTCAAATTAAGCATTTTTTAAATACAATTCTTTAATATTTTATCATTTTAAAATATGCAGAACAGTTATAATTAAGTTAATACATCATTTTAATTGATTTGCATAGATTACAAAGAGGATATGATGTAATTTGATGCTTAGCTGATACACATATATCACTTGTGCATGAAAACTGGGGATTTCATTTATTCTAGAAATATAAATTCAAGTTGAAATTTTAAATAAAGCTGTCACATCATTTCTTTCAGAATGGTGTCATAAGGCTTGGTATATAAGAGCTAAAGCACCACCTAAGGTTTACTTCAAACCATCTTCACAAAAAGATATAATTCCTGCAACCAGTACCCTTTTGCAAGGCATCTATACAAAGCATCTCTTTATCATCAATTATAAATCCAATATTATGGAATCTGTTAACTTTACTTCTGCCATGAAGCCATTTTCCTCACTGGGAGCATCAACAAAAAGAGAAAGAATTGCTATGCTAAAGAAAGTATTCCTCTTTATTTCTGGAGGCAATCTTAATTCCTTTATCAATCACTTCCTCACTCAAACTGAGTTTGGAAAAACAGAGTTCATTCCTTTAATTCAAAATCAGAAACTAAATAGGATAATTGACAACTTAAAGGATCTTCTGAAATCTTCTCCTCAAAAGCATCTCCCAGCCTTGAGATCTCTGGTTACTTCCAGTTACTCTTTAAAAGAGCTTACTGATATGGGATTTAATATAACCAAAAGTGAGTTTGAATACTCAAGAAAAATAAATAAAAATGTAAGCTTAAACAAAAAAAGCCAAAAAGATAATAACTATTCATTAAAAAAAGAAGTAATCAAAAAAAATAATTAAAAAACTACTGGAAAATTCTTTTGAAACAAGCCAGTTTACAAAAAAAGCACCATAAAAAATTTATAAAGACATTGAAAAAGAAATGAATGAATATGCAACTGAAATAAAATATTCTCTATTAAAAACAAAAAAAGAAATGAATGAATATGCAACTGAAATAAAATATTCTCTATTAAAAACAAAAAAAGAAATATATGAAAATAAAAAATGAAATTTCAATATCACTTTCAACTTATTATAAATTAGTATCAAAAAATATAATAAAGAGTAAAAAACAAACTGACATGTGTAATATTTGTAACTTAAAATCATCCTTAGAAAAAAGAAAAGAAGAATGTGAAAGTAAAAACTTATTATTGTCAGAATCTATAAACAGTGACTTAAAAGCTATTAATAAGCACCAAGACTTTTATGCTCATCAAAATAGGGAATATAAAAAAGATATCAATGAATTAGATAATGAATCATGTATTTTAGTTATAGATTTTAAGGAGAATTTAAAAGTTGGTGGTGGTCCAATTGAAACCAAAAACTGTTTTTATTCTAAAAGACCTATTTCTTTATTGGGGTTTGCATTGATATTTAAAGAAAACAATAAAGTTAAATATGAATACCATGATTTTTTATCTCAAATATTGTCTCATGATTCTTTGTTTTTGGGTGAATGTCTAATAAGTCTTCTTAAATCAGATAAGTTTAAAAAAATAAATAATATAAAAGTATGGACTGATAATGGAAATCATTTTAGATCCTATGAATTCTTATATTATCTATTTAAAGAGGCACCACAATACATTAAAGGGTCTATTAAGTACAATAGATTTGTAGAATGTCATGGGAAAAGTATTGTTGATGGTCACTTTGGTGTAATATCAAAAACATTAAAAGAGAAAGAAAACCAGCTTTATATTAAGAATATAAATGATATTAAAAATATTTTTGAGCAAGAAGAAAAAAGAAAAGAATTATATAAATCAGCACTATCAGGCTCAAATATTTCTCAAAAGTCATTCTTTTATATTCATGAGAGAAAAGTTAGGCCTATAAGGAGAGAGCTCAAAGTTAAAAATCTGCGCATTAATCTTTCATATTTGATGAAAGATGGGAAGTTGTATACTTCACCTTTAACATTTGAAAGCTTCTCAGAATATTCTGAGATAACTTATCATTTTAAATCACGTGATGATACCAGAGAAACAAAAATATCAGAAGATGTTAGTGATACATTAGGGAAAGTTCATGAAGTAGGGCAGCTTACTAGAGGGTGTATTTTAAATAGAGTTATCAGTCTTTCAAAAACAACAACCTTTTTTGAAACAAACTAAGAATATTTATGATGAGCCAAAGATAGGGTAATAGCATTTATAGCTTTGGGGCTGCTATTACTCTCCCATGCAACTCATCATAAATATTTTTAGCTTGTAGTATGTAGTAACACTTAAGATATTTTCAGCAATATTATAAGGTGCAATTTTCAATTCTAAAATTGATAAATTATTTTTTTAAAAATATCTAAGCCCAAGATCAATTAAAGATTTGAAATTGATTGTATTTTAATCTTTCTGAATAATTTGAATATGAATAATGTGATTAAGTTATAAAATAATCAGTCCAGCTCTTAGACATAACAAGAAAAATAATGACCCATATTTATATCACTCTTATCAAACAAACATAAAAATGTAATTAAAAAAGTTAAACATAAAGGGTACAAGTTAGGATTAAATTTTATTAACATGAATTATTATGCTTTTATGAAAACCTTCTCTAGTATTTATTTTGCAAAACTTGTTTGTAAAAGTAAAAATTACAAAAATTATTTATAATAAAAATAATCTAAAGTGTAAATATATTTATTGGAAAAGAGAGTTTATTATGAGCGCCTGTAGTGAGTTCTTTGGTATGCACCCACCCAGCAATGGAGGTGGCGCTCAACCTCCACCGCCACACTGTAGACGGTGGATACACCCTGATTGAAATATTCCTGACAGCTGGTAAAGGGGAGGATTGTAAGGTGAGAGTGTAGTAGCAGCTTTTTGGGTGGGGCTGCAGACCCGTAGATCCCATCCAGGACCAGGGTGTCCTAGATCACATGGTCAACTAAGTTGTAGCCCAGGGGGACCTTCTTCACGTTCAGGTAGAGCCTGGCCTTGTCAATCCCTAGGAGGACCCTGTCAAGGTCCTCTGGTGCAACTGAACCAATGAGGATTCAGTATTTTTAATTGGGGAAGACAACAGTCCAATAGAAAAGGACAGAATAATAAGAATAAGGTATTGTTTATTTTAGAATATTATGATTAATATACCATATGGGGAAGGCCACAAGGGGCTGGCATAGTGGGAAGTTCCATGTAAGGTTCAAATCCAAGGAATAACTTGTGCAGGGATCAGCAAGTCAAATTAGTAGTGCTCCTAATTAGGATGAAGTACCTGCCATTCAATATTGCCATCAGATTGTTTCATGTTATTAGATACGTCAAGGGGCAACTCATTGAGCACCCCCTTTGTATTGAAATATACGTTAGCAGCCAAGTTGGGAAACTCAGTTGCAACACCCCCCTTGCCCCCTGCTTGTTGTCAGACACCAAGACCAGAGTCTGCAGAAGGTCTGGGAAGGTCCGCACAAACAGCCTTTGTGTGGGGATGGCGCGGCAGGGGCACAAGCAATTGTGGTGAAGCTTCTTGGTATTCCATTGGGCATCTTTGAGTTGATAGGTATGATTGTCATAGATAGCAGCTATCTTGAAGGGCCCTAGGTGGTTGGGCTCCAACTTGGCAGAATTGGGGTTGAGGGTGTAGACGGGGTCACCTACAGCGTACCTGGCTTTGAGGTGCTTTGTCCCTCCTTTAATTTGCTTGTGTTCAATTTTTCAGGCTTTGGCACGCCATTAATTTAGGGATGCGGTTGTTACTAGGGGAGGCTTTTTGGCAACCCTGGACCGTAGCTTTCCCTGTTCAACTCCTGTCAGACTGTCAGGTTTCCCAAAGGCCAGGGTGCTGGGGCTGAACCCTGTGCCCCTGTTGATTCTTGCTTGTAGGATAAGTAGAACGGTAGGCAGGTGTTTAGTCCATGCGGTGTTGGGGTGCTCTTGTGAGAGCTTGGCAATCAATTGAACTAGTGAGCCATTTAACTGTTCTACGCGCCCATTGGCTTGCAGATGATAAGGGGTCATAACTATACATTGGAGTGTGTTCTTGGTGCATTTTGCCTCCATGACATGTCTAACAAGTTTAGGGCTGCCATCTGTGATGAGGCGTTTGGGTCACCCAAAGCGGGCCACAATTTCTTTGCCAATGAAGCAGGTGATGGTGGTGGCAGTGTGGTTAGTTGTTGCCCAGGCCACTGGCCAGCAAGTGAAGTAGTTGATGGCAGTGATAATGTACTTCTTCCCCAGTCTGTCTTCAGGGAGTGGCCCCACAATGTCAAGAGCCCACTTCTCAAAGGGTTCCATGGCCTTGATGGGCAGGACAGACTTGGGGGTGCAGGTTTGGATGTATTTTTTTCACACAGCACAGCATGTTTTGAGGAGATCCAAGATGTCTTGATGCATGTGCGGCCACCAAACCTTCTTTTTCATAATCTTGAAAAGGTTACACCCTCTGATATGACTCAGGGTTTGGTGGTAGTGCAATATTGTGTCACCTCATTGTGTGGTGGGAATATAAGGCGTCTTATCACCTGTCTCTGCCCAACAGCAGACGTTACCAGCATTGGTGGTGAACTGACTTTTGTTGTCCTTCAACTTGGAGATGGTTACCAAGTTAAGGTGTCAGGGATCATTTCCCTGACTACTTGAATCTTATGGACACACCTTAAAAAAACATTGGTACAAACCAGCACCAAAACCAATTTTTAAAGGACATCAATTCCACCACACAACACAACAGACTTCACAAGTATGAATTTAGTGTTAAAACCTCTTTAAACTGGATTCAAACCCTGGACGCTGCTAAAGAATGTATCATTAGTGCCGGATTACCACAAACAATTGAATTACCTTTTTATTATAATTCAATTCAATTTTTTTTGCTTTCAAAAAGCTTCTCAAACGCAAAAAGGTTAATAAGCAGCTAGTAAATGTCACGTTCCGCTCTACAGATGATTGGCTGTGTACAGCTTCCCGGTTGATTGCGGACCCGCTCTGCCTAGCCTTAGGCATGGCTCCAAACTTCTTGAGATTGGATCTTCTTAACTTATACCGCTTAATTAGCTTTTTAATGCTAAACTCTTCCTTGATCATCTGCTTAAATCAAATCAGTTTGATAACCATTAAGCAAATATTTAAGTTATATTCAGACAGATACCTTGAGTGATTGATTTCAGGTAAATCACATTCATTTCCCAAACTCCTCTCAACAGTTCAGCCTTGATTTTGAATCTATATAAGTTCCAAACTTTCCTTTATCCCAAATGTTCCAAAAATAAAGACTATTACTCTTCTAGCTACTCATCCACCTTTGATAACACTTCTTTTCTGAAACCATGAGAGGAATTCTCTTCCTATCTTGGTTTCTAGCCTACTTCTTGTCCCAGGTGTTCACCCTGGAAAACCCCACCCCAACCACAGACTGGTATAATTCCTCCCCAGATGACTCCCACCAGAAGGAATCCCTTGCCAATGAATGGTTCAAATATCCTTCTGAACATTGGGGACGTAAATTCCACTATGGCCGTTCATTTGCTCCCCCACCCACTGAACCTACTCTGGTTAGACCTTACGCCTCCTTTTACCTCTTGATGTACTTGGTGGGCTACTATCTCCTAGGGTGATTCAGTTTTATGTTAGGAAGGTTTGCCTATCTAGGTCAACTTGGGCATCTTGCAATGGTCACGGTTCCTATCGGTTCAGTCATAGCAGGATTAAATGTAGGGGCTTTGGCCCATCAGCTGGGAAGTTTATTCCCTGCAAAATGGGTCCCTGACATAAGGCTTTTGTAGCAAGTTGCCTCAGGGAGGAGGTAGAGCATAGGCCAATCTGGGTCCAAGCCATTGTCCCCAGTGATGGACGCTACGTAAAGTTGTGAGAGGGCGTCAGCTGTGACAAGTTTCTTCCTAGGCTTGTTCTTGATGCACAACTGGTAAGGGGATAGACGCTCAACCCAACCTGCTTGGTGGCATGTCAAGTGGGACTGCATGTTAAAGTACTAGAGCGACTTTAGGTCTGTCAGGACGCAGGATGGAAAGGTGGCCCCTTTTAGGTAACAGCGTCACTTCTCAACGCAGTGCATAATTGCCGCCAATTCTTTATCATGAATGGGATAGTGTTGTTCTGAGTTGGTAAGTTTCCTGGACTCATATGCCACGGGGAGGAAGACGTCATTGTCAGTTTCTACCTTTAGCATGCCCCCTATGGCCCTGTCAGAGGCATTGGTCTTAAGTTTGTACTGACGGTTTCAATTAGGAAACTGCAGTACTGGTGCTGTTGTGAGTCTTTGCTTCAACATCTCAAAGGCTCAATCTCTGACAGGGGTTCAATGGAAGCGCTGTTTGGTGTTGAGGAGCTCAGTGAGAGGTGCAATTAGTTTCCCACAATTGGAAATGAACTTGAGTACATAGGCAACCATACCCAAGAAGGTATGCACCTGACCAATAACATCAGTGGGATTTGCATGCTTGTGATTGCCTTGATTTTGGCAGAGTCAGGCGTTATCCCTTGGGCAGAGATGGTGTGCCCAAGGAATAACAGCTCCAAATTGAGGAACTTGTATTTGGAGGGTTTAGCTTTTTTCTGATTTTTCTGAAGGGTGTCAAGGACAGCACAGAGGTGTTAGAGGTGCGTGGTTTGATCTTCACTGAAGACAATAATGTTGTCAAGGTATACAACCACACATTTCCCAATCAGTTCCTCAAATGCTTTGTTCATCAACATGGCAAAGGTGGAAGAAGTGTTGGTCATTCCAAAGTTCATTACCTGACACTCAAATGACCTGTAGCGCGTGCAGAAGTCAGTTTTTGCCTCATCCCCTGGTGCAATGCAGACCTGGTTGTACCCTGCAGTGAGATTGATCTTGCTAAAGACCTTTGCACCTGCAAGTGTATCAAACAGGTTGTCAATCAGCGGCATGGGATAATTATTCTTAACAGTCACCAAATTTAGGGCACGGTAGTCTGTGACCAGGCAAAGGGACCCGTTTTTCTTTGCTACAAAGAAGACAGCCACCTCGTATGGAGACAGCAAGGGGCAAATGAAGCCCTTATCAAGTGCATCCACAAGGTGCTGGCGGAGGGTCTCATCTTCCTTTGATGTAAGAAAGTATAATGGTTGTGCTTTAGGTAATGATCCTTGAAGTTGTACAGCATGCTGGATCTCCCAGGGAGGAGGTAGTTGTTCAAGTGTCTTGCTGAATACATCATTGTACTCCTTGAGGAGGGCAGCGAGCGCTGGTGGTGGTGAGGAGGTCAAGGGAGGGACCACAGATGGTTCAGCGCGGATAACTTTGACTAAACATTGGTTAAAGTCTAGTTTCTCCCCTTGAAGTTGTACAAGCCTGTCTCTGTTATCCTAACAAACACAGTATTGTGGAGTAACTTGCTCATTTCAACAGGATAGATCTGGAAGCCCACCCCATTAATATATATAAAAGTGAGTCTGTCTGTCTGTAATGTCACCTCGAGTGGGCTCAAGCCGTAAGGGATTTGACTGAATTGATCTTTAGTTAAATTTTATTTTAAAAGTTGATTGTTAAGCCAAAAGCTCAATTTGGCTCATCCTTACATTCAATCCCTTACATGCATCTCTGAAAGTACACAGAATGAATTCAGTGGAGTGTGGTCTAAATCATGTTGAACTGAATTATAAGCCACTTGAACTTTAATAAATTCCTATTTGATTACTTGCATTTTAAATTAGTGGCTAACCCTATTCAACCATATCAAAGTAGCTTATCTTTCTAGATTACCCGACTCTAGAATGGGTGGATTAAAACTGGAAGAGAAGCAGCAATTGTTTTAGATTGTTTTACACGATTGGATGGTTATGCTCTGTGTGAGGATTGAATTGATGATGAAACGAGAGCTTGGTCAATTTAAAGTGATACAGTTTAAATTAATAATATAAATATATGTTTAAACAAGGAGATGGTTGGCTTGGACATTTCGAAATTATTATTCTTCAAGTGAAATAATAGAATATTCCAACTGGATGCATCACCTGATCCAAGTGGCTGCATATTGTTCAGAGTAAACCTTGCTTGACACAGCTTCATCCCAAAAGAACACCAGTGGAGTAAACTAACTATGATAAAATTATGTTTCCATATGATGATTTTCATGAAATTTAGAGGACGTTGATCAATTTTTCAGATGATTCCGATCAAAATGGTACCAAACATGATAGCTCTAGCTGCTCTAGATGCTGAGATATATAGTTAAGTGCTGGAATCGGGTTCACGTCATAATCAAAGGCTCGGACTCGATTTGATATTCTCTAAATTTACTTTTAATACACACTACAAAAACTAAAATCAATGTATCTCAGTGAATACTAAGCTGATTTTGATGTCCAATAGCTTATTTAAAAGCTGCATATCAGCTCTACATTTTTTTAGACATTAAAAATCAATTACTAAATTTTAAAATAATCAGTTTAGCCTTACTAAACTTAATAGTGATACTATAATTATTTAGGTTTAGTTTTTATTTATACTTGGAGTATACAATTTTAATTTTAAATTTAAATAAATATAATTGAAATTATTTTTTAATAAAGCAATCAAATAAAATTTTAATTAAACATGCAATAAGTAATACAAGCCTAAAAAGATAATAAAATAAATTTAATTGATTTATTTAATTCAACTTTAATTCTGTCCTTGGACGGGGCAACCGCCTAGTTTCTATTAAGGATGATAACAGATGTATCCTAGTCAATATAAGGACAGTTGTGCCAAAGCCAGTCAAGACCAGCAATTATGTTGTGGCTGAGTCCTGCCATGATTGGCCCAGAGAGCTTAACCTGGATGTTCCCCATCCTCACAGATAAGGGTACTGTCTCATGGGTAATTACAACTCTACGGGAGTCAGCTACTTGTACTGCCTTGAACTTGCTAGGCACTTGGTCTAATTGTTGGGAGTCAGCAAACACCTGGTCCACCATAGTGTAGTTGGCCCTGGTATCTACCAGTAATTTGTAAGTGTTTCCATGGAAACAGAAGGGATAGACTAAGTGGGTACTTTATTTGGGGAGTGGCTTGCTTGTAGTACAGGGTTGTCACTGTGGACTTGGAAGACATCCAGGGTTTCAACTTCATGGATGTTGTAGTCACATGGGTTCTTTGCAAGCAAGGATTGGGAGGATAGGACAGGTGGGGTTGCAAGGCCTCTTGTTGCTACAACTCTCAGGCTTTTTCCTGTTCCTCAATCTGCGCTAGCTGGAGCTCCCCCTTGTGGAGGCATTTAGTCACATTATCCTGCTAACGTGGTTGGCGGCAGCCTACTTGATTGTGGCCACTGCCAGGCGTGGTACGTGGTTAGGATGGAGTGGCACTGGTGCGGCAGAAGCCCATTGAGGCCTGGTTGTTAGCCTCCACAATGGCTTTGTAGCAGTTGTCAATGGAGGTATAGCAACCTATGAGGACCCACTTGCAGATATGGGGTTTTAATCCATTGATGATGAGAGTGAGTAGCATTGTATTTCCGTCAGTCACAGCTTTGGGGGAAGCAGCAAGAGCTTGTTGCCAGGCAACAAGGTACTCAGGAACGGACCCAGTCTGTTTGATTGTTAGAAGAGGAGTTCTCACAACAATGAGGGAGAAGGTTTTGCTGTAGCGGGACTTTGCAGCATCTTGGAATGCCGCCCAGGTAATGTCAAGTTCCTGAATGGCCCAGTTGGTGAACCACACAGCGGTGGCCCCCATAAGGCGGCCAGACACAGTGGCAACCCACATGGACTTGGGAACCTGACAGATACGGAGGTGGGTTTTGGTAGATTGGAGCCAACTGACAATGTTGGCCCCTTTGACGCCACCCGCAAAGGATTCTAGCTGAAGGTTGAGCATGTGTTGTGACAGGTCTGACTGGGGTGGGGTGACACTGGCGTCACGTTGCCCGGGGCGGAGCCAACTATACACACTCGTGAGGACTAGTTGGTCTTGATAGATGACATACCTGTTGGGGATGTTCCCCTTGGGAATTGGCAGGAAAGTTTCTTGTTGGGGAGTAGCCATACAGCCCATACTCTGTTCTTTCTTAGGGGGGATTTTGTTTTAGGTAGGTTGTCAACCTACTGCTGCTATCACTGTTGCAACTGAACCAATGAGGATTCAGTATTTGGAATTAGGGAAGACAATAGTTCAATAGAAAAGGACAGAATAATAAGAATAAGGTATTGTTTATTGTAGAATATTGTGATTAATATATAATATGGGGGAAGCCACAAGGCCACAAGAGGGTGGCATAGTGGGAAGTTCCATGTAAGGTTCAAAGCCAAGGAATAACTTGTGTGGGGATCAGCAAGTTGAATTGGTAGTGCTCCTAATTAGGATGAAGTACCCGCCATTCAATATTGCCATCAGATTGGTTCATGTTGTTAGATACGTCAAGGGGCAACTCATTGAGCACCCCCTGTGTATTGTAATATACGTTAGCAGCCAAGTCGGAAAACTCAGTTGCAACACCCCCTTGCCCCCTGCTTGTTGTCAGACACCAAGACCGGAGTCTGTGGAGGGTCTGGAAAGGTCCGCACAAACAACTTTTGTATGGAGATGGCGCAGCAGGGGTGCAAGCAATCATGGTGAAGCTTCTTGGTGTTTCCCTGGGCATCTTCAAGTTGATAGGTGTGATTATTGTAGACTGCAGCTATCTTGAAGGGCCCTAGGTGATTGGGTTCCAACTTGGCGGAGTTGGGATTGAGGGTGTAGACAGGGTCACCTATGGTGTACCTAGCTTTGAGGTGCTTTGTCTCTCCTGCAATCTGCTTGTGTTTGATTTCCCAGGCTTTGGCACACCATTGGTCTAGGGATGAGGTTGTTACCATGGGAGGCTTGTCGGGAACCTTGGACCATAGTTTCCCCTGTTCAACCCCTGTCAGACTGTCAGGTGTTCCAAAGGCCAGGGTACTGGGGCTGAACCCTGTTCCCCTGTTGGTTCTTGCCCGCAGGATAAGTAGGGCAGTGGGCAGGTTTTCAGTCCATGCAGTGTTAGGGTGCTCTTGTGAGAGCTTGGCAATCAATTGAACCAGTGAGCCATTAAACCGTTCTACACATCCATTGGCTTGAGGATGATAGGGGGCTGTAACTATACGTTGGAGCGCGTTCTTGGCTCAGTATGCCTTCATGACATGCCCAACAAGTTTGGGGCTGCCATCTGTGATGAGACGTTTGGGTTGCCCAAAGCGGGCCACAATTTCCTTGCCAATAAAGCGGTTAATGGTGGTGGCGGTGTGGTTGGTTGTTGCCCAGGCCACTGGCCAACAAGTGAAGTAGTCAATGGCCATGTTAATGTACTTCTTCCCTAGTCTGTCTTTGGGGAGTGGCCCCACAATGTCAAGGGCTCACTGCTCAAAGAGTTCCATGACCTTGATGGGCAGGACAGACTTGGGGGGTGCAGGTTTGGACATGTTCTTCTTGTACAGCATGCACGTTTTGAGGAGGTCCAAGATGTCTTGACGCATGCACGGCCACCAAACCTTTTGTTTCATGATCTCAAAGAGGTTACACCCCCTGATGTGATCCTGGGTTTGGTGATAATGCAATATTGTGTCCCCTTGTTGCGTGGTGGGAATGTAAGGCATCTTCTCACTTGTCTCTGCCCGGCAGCAGACTTTACCCACATTGGTGATGAACTGACTTTTGTTGTCCTTCAACTTGGAGATGGTGACCAAATTAAGGCCCTTGTAGCAAGCCGCCTCAGGGAGGAGGTAGAGCATGGGCCAATCTGGGTCCAAGCCATTGTCCCCAGTGATAAACACTACGTAGAGTTGCAAAAGCGCATCAGCTGTGACAAGTTCCTTTCCAGGCTTGTACTTGATGCGCAACTGGTAAGGGGATAAACACTTGACCCATCCTGCTTGGCAGCGTGTCAAGTGGGACTGCGTGTTGAAGTACTGGAGCAACTTGTTGTCCGTCAGGATGCGGGGTGAGAAGGTGGCCCCTTCCAGGTAACAGCGCCACTTCTCAACGCAGTGCAAAATTGCCGCCAATTCTTTATCATTAATGGGATAGTGTTGTTCCAAGTCAGTAAGTTTCCTGGACTCATATGCCACGGAGAGAAAGACACCATTGTCAGTTTCTACCCTTAGCACGTCTCCTATGGCCCTGTCAGAGGCATTGGTCTCAAGTTTGTACTGTTGGTTTCAATTAGGGAACTGCAGTACTGGTGCTGTTGTGAGCCTTTGCTTCAACATCTCAAAAGCTTGATCCCTGATGGGGGTCCAATGGAAGCACTGTTTGGTGTTGAGGAGCTCAGTGAGAGGTGCAATTAGTTCCCCGCAATTGGGGATGAACTTGAGTACGTAGGCAACCATGCCTAAGAATATCCACACCTAGCTCACATCAGTGGGGGCAGTATGCTGGTGATTGCCTTGATTTTGGCAGGATCAGGCTTTATCCCTTGGGCAGAGATGGTGTGCCCAAGGAATAACAGCTCCAAATTGAGGAACTTGTATTTGGAGGGTTTAGCTTTTTTCTGATTTTTCTGAAGGGTGTCAAGGACAGCACAGAGGTGTTAGAGGTGCGTGGTTTGATCTTCACTGAAGACAATAATGTTGTCAAGGTACACAACCACACATTTACCAATCAGTTCCTCAAATGCTTTGTTCATCAACATGGCAAAGGTGGAAGGAGTGTTGGTCATTACAAAGTTCATTACCTGACACTCAAATGACCTGTAGCGCGTGCAGAAGTCAGTTTTTGCCTCATCCCCTGGTGCAATGCAGACCTGGTTGTACCCCGCAGTGAGATCAATCTTGATAAAGACCTTTGCACCTGCAAGTGTATCAAACAGGTTGTCAATCAGCAGCAGGGGGTACTTTTTCTTAACCGTCACCTTGTTTAGGGCACAGTAGTCTGTGACCAGGCAAAGGGACCCATCCTTCTTAGCTACAAAGAAGACAGCCACCCTGTATGGAGAGAGCAAGGGGCAAATGAAGCCCTTATCAAGCGCGTCCACAAGGTGCTGGCAGAGGATTTCATCTTCCTTTGATGTAAGAAAGTATAATGGTTGTGCTTTAGGTAACAACCCTTGAAGTTGTACAGCATGCTGGATCTCCCAGGGAGGAGGTAGTTGTTCAAGTGTCTTTCTGAATACATCCTTGTACTCCTCAAGGAGTGCAGCAAGCACTGGTGGTAAGGAAGTCAAGGGAGGGACTGCTGAAGGTTCAGCACAGATAACTTTGACTGAGCATTGATTAAAGTCTAGTTTCCCCCCTTGAAATCATACAAGCCTGTCTCTGTTATTCTGACAAACACCGTATCATGGAGTAACTTGCTCATTTCTACAGGGTAAATCTGGAAGCCCACCCCATTTCTGTTAAGGGTGATGACAGAGGTATCCCAATCAATGTAGGGACGGTTGTGCCAAAGCCAGTCAAGACCAGCAATTATGTTGTGGCTGAGTCCTGCCATGATTAGCCCAGAGAGCTTAACCTGGATGTTCCCCATTCTAACAGAGAAGGGTACCGTCTTGTGGGTGATGACTACTCTGCGGGAGTCAGCTACTTGTACTGCCTTGAACCTGCTGGGCACTTGGTCTAATTGCTGAGAGTTGGCAAACGCCTGGTCCACCATAGTGTGGTTGGCCCCAGTATCTACAGTAATTTATGGGTTTTCCCACAGAACCAGAAGGGATAGGACAAGTGTGTTACTTTATTTGAGGAGTGGCTTGCTTGCAATAAGGGGTTGTCACTGTGGACTTGAAAGACGTCCAGGGTTTCAACTTTGTGAATATTGTAGTCACAGGGATTTTTTGCAAGCAGGGATTGAGAGGATGGGTCAGGTGAGGTTGTAAGGCCTCTTGTTGTTACAACCCCCAGGCTTTTCCCTGATCCTCAATCTGCGCTAGCTGAAGCTCCCCCTTGCGGGGGCGTTTAGTCCCATTATCCTGCTGACGTGGTTGGTGGCAGCCTACTTAATTGTGGCCACTGCCAGGCGTGGTACGTGGTTAGGATGGAGCGTTGCTGGTGCAGCAGAAGCCCATTAAGGCCTGGTTGTTAGCCTCCACAATGGCTTTGTAGCAGTTGTCAATGGAGGTATAGCAACCTATGGGGACCCACTTGCAGATATGGGGTTTTAACCCATTGATGATGAGAGTGAGTAGTATTGCGTTTCTGTTAGTCACAGCTTTGGGGGCGGCAACAAAAGCTTGTTGCCAGGCAGCAAGGTACTCAGGAACAGAACCAGTTTGCTTGATTGCTAGAAGAGGGGTCCCCACAACAATGGGGGAGAAGGTTTCACTGTAACAGGACTTGGCAGCATCTCGGAATCCCGCCCAGGTAACGTCAAGTTCCTGGCTGGCCCAGTTGGTGAACCACACAGCGGCAGGCCCCGTGAGGCAACCAGACACAGTGGCAACCCACATGGGCTCAGGGACCTGACATATGCAAAAGCGGGTTTCAGTATATTAGAGCCAACTGACAATGTCAGCCCCCTTTACACCACCAGCAAAGGATTCTAGCTGAAGGTTGAGCATGCGCTGAGAGAGGTCTGACTGGGGCGGGGTGACGCTGGCGTCCTGCTGCCTGAGGCGGAGCTGATTGTACACACTGGTGAGAACTAACTGGTCTTGATAGATGATGTACGTGTTGGGGATGTCACCCTTGGGGATTGGCAGGAAGATCTCTTGTTGGGGAGTAGCCATACGGCCTGTACTCTGTTCTTTCTTGGGGGAATTTTATTTTAGGTAAATTGTGAACCTACCGCTGCTACCACTGTTGCAACTGAACCAATGAGGATTCAGTATTTATAATTAGGGAAGACAACAGTCCAATAGAAAAGGACAGAATAATAAGAATAAGGTATTGTTTATTGTAGAATATTGTGATTAATATACTATATGGGGAAAGCCCTAAGGCCACAAGGGGGTGCATAGTGGGAAGTTCCATGTAAGGTTTGGAGCCAAGGAATAACTTGTGTGGGAATCAGCAAGTCAAATTGGCAGCGCTCCTAATTAGGATGGAGTACCCGCCATTTGACATTGCCATCAGATTAATCCATAACATTAGATACGTCAAGGGGCGGCTCATCAAGCGCCCCCTGTGTATTGTAAGATACGTTAGCAGACAAGTCTGGAAACTTGGTTGCAACACAAACGCTGTGATCTATTCCCCCATAAGAAATCTGCCATGGTCCAAGGAGAGTTAGCATTGACATAGGAGTTAAAGATGTTCAATTGTGATGAGGCATTCCTTTTACATGATGATGGGCCTACAGCAGAGGCAAGAATTATATGCTATGCTACACAACAGAACCTGGAGCAGTTAAGAGATTAAGAGACCTGGTTATGTGATGGTACCTTTGCAGTATGCCCCCATCTTTTTTCCCAACTATGGGTTGTACATTCCCTTATTGAAGGCAAGGTGCTCCCTTTTGCCTACTTTCTGCTTCCTGGGACAACAGAAGAGATCTACACAAAGGCCTTTAAAATCCTTAAGGAGGGCATCAGAGCCCTACCCAGTAATAAAAAGAGTCCCCCTGACAATAACACTATAGCCAATCCATATGATGATGAAAAGGATGAAGCCACCCTTGCTGCAGAACAAAAAGCTCATGATAAAGCACTTAGCCCCTCAACTATAATCATGGACTATGAAACTGCCCAGTATAACGCTTTTGTAAACACCTTTGATGGAGAGTTCCAGGGGTGTTTTTTCCATTATCAACAGGCTGTCAACAGGCAACTAAAGGGTCTACCTGAGCTCAGCAAGCTCCACCGTCTAGATACATCAGGAAAGTGCAAGTTCCTAATTCAGCAGTTTGTAGCACTAGCCTTTGTAAAGCCAGAGCATACTGGACAATCCTTTGGGCTCCTATGCCAGGATCCATATGCAAAAAAACATGAGGATGCCTTCTAACCTTTCATTGAATATTACAAACCACATTGGATTGGACGTAAGGTCACTAAGCGCCGGAGCAAGCCCAAAGCCAACTGGAACTTCTATCAGGCAGTTCTTAAGTATGAGATAAAACTACTTCATCTTTGGAGGACTGACATAAGCATATCAAGTCCTCCTTTGGAATCAAGCCCAGGTACAACACCTTCTACAAGCACCTCAAAGTCCAATAAGGGAAGACTGCTGCATCCATCAGAGATATTGAGAACCGCCCATCCAAGAAGAAGAGAACCACCAAAGAGAAACAATATCAAGAGAAGATCAAGGACTTTTTCAAGGCCAAATATAAGCTTTCAGAGATTGGGGAATACATCAAGAATATTTCCACAGTTCTTAATGGCAACCAGGTGATCACAGTCTAGCTTTTAATTAAATTTATTGAGTATTGCCTAATTTTTTATATAGTTCTTATATGTTAAGTATAATATTTTTAAATAAATAGTTATTCTAAATAACTCATTAATAATTTATGATACAGTAGTTTTAGAAGCTATGGTGACAAGCAAAAATTCTTCAGATTTAAATGAAATGATTTCAGATTTAAACAAAATCCAACTCTCAGGTTAAAATATATACTCTGTTAACAGGGTTTATTGGCGTTAATGGGCAAAATGGGTCAACACAGCAACAAAAGGCTCACACGCAAAGCAAAACCATTCAAAATATAATCTGAAATACATTAATTCACAAAAAAATGGTGTGAGTTGACTTTTGGTGTACATATGTTTACTATGTGAATTGGTTACAAAATACACCCAGGCAAGGTGTGTCAAAACTCAATCCAAAAACAAAACACAATAGCAACTCACAATGTAAACAAAATCACTCACGCAATGTGTGCAATGGATTGTAATCATGAATGATACCAAGATATCTAAAATAAGACACAAGATCTGAAACATAAATTTTAAAAATATTGTGTTGGGTGGTTGAATTTGGCAGTAAAATCTGGGAAAAAGGGTGGATTTTTTTGAGTATTCTAAAATGGGCGTTGTAAAACCAAAAACAACTAACTAAGAAATAAAAAATCTATAATTGGGATATTGGGTGAGAAAAAATAATAATTGAATATCCATAAACAGATAAAAGCAAAAATTAAAATTAGAGAGTAAATTAATTAAGTTTTATTTAATATTTTATTAAATTCTAAAAATGAAAGGAACACAACAACAGACTACCATTGCACCCATTGCACCCATTGTGCACTGCAGTTGCAGTTGCCCCCATGGGTCAAATAATAGACTTAGTACAACACAAGTGCCTACTCAGGAGGGAGGCAGAAGAGGAGAGTTCCATAGTGACGCTGCACTGACACAGCCAGTTCAAGGAGCACAAGCTGCTAGGGTGCAGAGCATAAACCCTTGGGTCCCTAAGCTGACCCAGAAGCCCACCAAGGTGACCACAACAAAAACGGTTAGAAACACAGAGGTAAAACTTACTTTGTATGTGTTTGACGCTGTGTACCAGCAAGAGTCGGTCCCGTCAGCCATGCTGGAGAAGGTGAAGCCTGTACTTGATACTAGCTATGAGCCCTACGTCAGTGATGGCAATCAGGAGGATGACAAGGAGCCCCAGTTCTACCAAACTAATGAGGGACAGCTAGTGCTCAAAAAGGTTGCAGCCTTCTACAACAAGGTGCCCATGCCTTGCAAGCCTGTCATCAATCAGGATCCTGGCTTGTCTGAACCCACAAAGCCCGCTTAGAAGTGCATCCCCGACATCAAATGCATCATCCTGCTTAAGCTAATGCAGGAATCAGGTGACTACAAGGCGGCTGCAGCCATTATTGGAGTGTATTCTAAATATGCCTCAAAAACCTTCAACAAGTTCATTGATACTGGTTGTGTCCTTGCCGCGGAGAAATCCTTGCACGTGTCAACCATGCTCACCAAGGAGCACAAATGGGCAATTCGCCAGTGGATCACCTGGGACTGCCATCTTGAACTGGAAAATATATGGGCTATGGTCAAGTCTGCTTTTGGGATCAAGGCCTTGATTTCCTTTTACTACCATCTGGTCAAGGGAATGCAATTTTCCTGAAAAAAACTTGGGGTATCCCCATACAATTGGAACAGCCCAGCCAATATCAAGACCCGGAAAAATTACGCTGAGGCGTACACTGCCCTCAAAGCCAAGGGGACAGTAAAATTCTATTATATTGACAAATCAGCATTTGCATTGTCAATGCGCAATGCGTATGGGTATGTCCCCAGAGGCTCCAATGACGGGGTGGCTCGGCGTGCTGCAGTCCGCGCCACAGCCTATTCAATGGTGGCTCTCCTTGGTCCAAAGGGGGTAGAGCTCTACCAAATGATACTAGGCTCCCACAATAGCCGGACCTTCCTGTCATTTCTCTGATTGGTCCAGGAGCACCTGAGGCACACAAGCCCGGGCTTCACCAACATAATTGTGTTGGACAATGTTGGTCTCCACAAGGTGGCTGATATTCTTGAAGAATTTCCATTAATTGACACAAGCATTGCAGTGGGCCCCCAGCAATTGGCCACAGCAAATATGTGCCTTCTCTTTCTTCCTGCCTATTTGCCCTTCCTAAATCCCATTGAGGAAGTCTTTGGGTGGCTCAAGAAAGTTGTCAAACAAGGAACCCCAACAGGGACCAAGGACCTGTTTGATTTGCTGCAGGCTGGGATCCATACCCTCCCAGCTAAGACTGTGGCCAAATTTTATGGCCACACTGATTTGTTCATCCCTGTGTGCCTAGCCAAACAGCCAATCAATTAAAGGCTTAGTGTGTCCAACTTTTTTTATATTCTCTAATTTATTATTCAACATTTATTAATTATCATTTTATATTTAGATGTTTCTACGCCCGCAATCACATTCAGAAGATCCATCAATAGATGTAAGTATTTTATTTATTTTATTGTATATTATTTTATTATGCCATCTGAGGTAATCCCAAACGCTCAGTATTGGATTACGCAAAAATATTTAAATCACTTTGGTCAAATAAATGTAAAAATTAATTTAAAAAAATTAAACGTAAAATGTACAAGTTAGAATTTATTTTATTAACATATAATTTTATACTTTTCTGAAATCCATTTCTGCAATATATTTTGCAAATCTTGTTTGATAAAATATTATTTGAAAAAATAATTATAATAAAAATATTGTAGAGTATAAAGATGTTTATTAGAAGAGAATTTATTAAGAACACCTGTAGTGAGTTTGGCGGTATGTACCCACCCCACAATAGGGGTGGCGCACAACCTCCACTGCCACACCGTAGACGGTGGATACACCCTGGTTAAAATATTCACGGCGGCTGGTAAAAGGGAATATTGTTGGGTGGGAATGGAGTAGCAGCTTTTCTGGCAGGGCTGCAAACCCAAAGATGCCAGCCAGGACCAAGGCGTCCCGGATAACGTTATCCACCAAGTTGTACCCAGGGGGGGACCTTCTTCCCGTTGAGTGCAAGCCGGGCCTTGTCATTCCCCAGAAGGACCCCCCAGGTCCTCTACAGAAGCGCCCATCCCAAAGAAGAATAGGAACCCCAGGTAAACAACCAGATGAAGCCTTTGTCCAGCAAAGGCTTCTATAAACTCGCACAATTTGTTGTATACAGCGCTAATCTTCTTCTAGTGCTTGGTTTTGGCAAAGGTCAGCTCCATAGCTGCCAGGACCCCCGTCTTGTTGGCACTCCAGGCCAGCCTGAAGTCCGCCAGGAAGATTTTGGTCTTCTTTACAGCTGTTGCGTCTGCAACAGCCAATTTGCTCACTGCGCGCCCAAAGTTCTCAAGCAGGTAAGACAGGGTGTGCTCCACTGGGAAGCAGAAGCAAGCAGCCACATGAGCCTGGCCCATCTCTGGTACATTCTTGAATGGGAGCGTCACCAGGACGTCCCAAACAAGCTCAATGGAGTTTACACAGTAAACTCCACTGAGTGATACCAAGTCCAGGCGGACCAGTTGGGCATCCTTGTAGGCAGTAACTGCCCACTCAGATGCCCCCTTGGAATGCGTAAGCCCAGCTAATGCCTCCCGCAACATCAGAAAAGACCTGTGGATACGGTCTTCAAGCTCCTGCAAGACAGGGGGGACAGGAAAAGCTGCTTGGCCACATGAGTGGCGTAGTTGGCATAGAATGTGGCGGGACAAAAGGGACCAGGACCCAGCGGAGTTCACCATCAACTTCTTCTAAAAAAAGGTAAGTATTTGTAAATTTTTATTAATTATGATTTTAGGTTACCTTCTACAGTCTCCTCCTTGCCCGCAGCCTCAGCAGGCTTTGCTATTCTTGGTGTAACCAGTTGTGCTGGCTTCTCAGTGTCATCTGTTCAGGTACGTTTTGCAGGTTTTAGGTGGGCATACATTTCTTGTCATCTGTCCAGACAGACAGCGCAGACAGGGCAAAGGACTTGAATTGAAGGCCTTCCACAACGTTCTTCTGGACATTTAAAAGCTGTTCAATTGTTGTTTTGGGGGTGTCTGGAATCTTGGCCATGAGTGCCTTGGTAGACACCTTTTAATTTTGTCCCCTTCAAGGACAGCAGACTTAACTCTTGCTTTGACCTTGCAGTCAATCTCTTTAATTTAGGCAATTGCCAAGTTGAGGTCTTTGAGTTCTCTCATTTGATTTTTTACTAACCTTTCCATATGTTTTTATAGCTTTCACCCCAATAAAATCTGTATTATTCTGATATTTTTGCCTCTTTGTTTATTCTTTTTTGTTTTCCCATTTACTACATTATCACATCTTTTTACCCATTGTATATATGTTTTACGTTCATCTCAATATGCGTTGTTTGCTTTGTGTTGGCATTGTTTCCTTGATTACCATATTATTTTTGGCGCTTGACATAGCCCCTTGTGAAAATATTAACAACAATTTGGTGATCAGCTAAATTTGAATTAGAAAATTATAGGTTAACGTTTTTTAGATAAAGTTGTTACTGATCCAAATTCAAAACCTTAATGATAAACTTTAAGCCAATCAGGAGCCAAGTGATAAAGTGATTGTTGTGACATAAAGGGTCATTCAATAATTCTTTGATGCATGTGTGTTAATTAATATGATTGGCTGGATGTTTTGCCATTGTACGCCATTGCCGCTGTGGCAAGTTGTTGATGGACTAGTGCTAACCCAGCAGCTGATTGGGCACTAGTCCACCAACAACTTGCAACAGCGGCAATGGCATACAATGGCAAAACATCCAGCCAATTGTATTAATTAGAGCACATACATCAAAGAATTATTGAATGACCCTTTATGTCACAACAATCACTATATCACTTGGCTCCTGATTGGCTTAAAGTTTATCATTAAGGTTTTGAATTTGGATCAGTAACAACTTTATCTAAAAACAGTTATACTATAATTTTCTAATTTAAGTTTAGCTGATCACCAAATTGTTGTTAATGTTTTCACAAAGGGCTATGGTTGGGTGCTAAAAATAACTGTGTTCAGGATCTAGATACAAGCCTTAGTAAATATATGATTTTATAGAAATAAGCTGAACATAAAGAATAAAACCAACTATAAACAAAGAGAAAATGAACAATTGAAATTCAGTAAAAGATAATATAAATAGAAAATTTTTGGTGACAGGGGTTTATTGGGGCAGGGAAGAGTGATGCCTAGTAGGCAGAATAGCGCGGGAAGGAGGACGTAGAGGCAGTGCTGGCCTGGGGAGTCTGGAATTGGGTGGGTTGGGCTTGCAGGTGAGGGGTGTTGGTGGCGGGGGTGGAGGCAGGAGGATTGAGCGTGATGGCCGCTATATACCGCTCATTGTACTCCTCATCAGTCATTGGCTGAATGGGCTGGTAGATGGCTGTGGCACAGGGTGGGAGGCGCTTATCCTTGTGTGATTGGTTGCCCATGTTCACATGGAAAACCATTTGCGCAAACAAGTCAGCCATTATTTGGTGACCAAAGAGAAAATTGTGATCAAGGACCCCAAGATAGAGGTTGTTGAAAGCCTGAGGGCGGCGCTCCCGTAGTGTATCTCTAATGTTGAAGAAGAAAACATCAGCCAGATGGACATCTGCATGGCCAGCTGGGTAGACTGAGGCCTGGTGCCTGTGTCCCTGGATGGCCTCAAGGGCGGTGGAGCTTCCCTCCATCTGGTGGCTCAAGAAAACCCGGTATTTGGAATTTGAGCCATCCCAGGAGTCAAGCAATCCACCGAGGATGTGTCTGTATGAGTACCCATCAATGAAATCAGGGTTTATCTAATAGTAGACAAAACCCTTGGCTGAAACAGCCAGAAATGCACCAATGAAACTCCCCTTCTTGACCTTCTTCCTTCCATTCTTAATGGCAGCTTTTCCTTGGGTGCCAAAATCATCAAAAGCTATGGACAGCTTATAGTAAGAGATGAACATGACATCATCTGACAGACTAGTCAGGCATCAGACCAGGGTGGATTCAATGGCGGGATCATACGGGGAATCCTCAGCGCCATCCCATTGGTTGCCAGCAAAATAGGTAAGAACCTGTATGGAAGCCACCTTCCCATACATCCAGAGCTGCACCATGCGCTTGGAGACCCATATGTTATGGTGCGCAAGCTGCTTCTGGATCTGGGTCAAGGGAAGCTTGGGGTCCTGCTGGAGGAGGTCAAGCATTATTGGGTAGGCCTCGGTTATCTGGGACTCTGTGGCCTTCTTTGGCTTCTTGGCCGTCCCAATCAGATTCCCCTTATTCATTAGGTTGTTGAACTCCTGCATTATGGTGGCTCGGGTAAATTGCAACTGGGCGGCAATCTGATCCCAGGACAGACCCTGCAGGTTGAGTGCCACAATTTCCTGAAGAATTTGGGCAGTGATGATTTGTTGCTTGGGGCGCTGGGTCATGGGAGCTGAAGCCTGATTGGCTGAGGGGGGAGCAGGTTGGCTGGTGGCATAAAGATGTTCCAAATCAGGGTTGCTATCCTGATTGGTTAGTTGACAGGCAGCTTGTGCAGGGGTGGGGGTGGGAGCAGGGGCAGAGCTAGACGCTAAGTGACTCTCAAACAAGTCAAAGCCATAGGGGTCAGTGGTAAGGTACAGGTCAGCTTCCTTGTTACCCGCCTCAAAGGCTTGGGTGTAAACAGGTGCCTCTACGTTCTGAGCCTTGCCTCCATTGAAGCTGGCTTGGCTGCTGCTGGCTTAGCTGCTGGTGCCGTTGAAGATGTTGTTATTAAAAACCATTGTAAAAAACCTAGGATAAAATCACTAAAAGTAGAAATTTTAAAATTTTAATAATTTATTTTTATTGTAATCTTGAGCCCATAATTGGAAGGTTCTCAAAACCTTTTCATACAAATCTGGAGCCATGAAAATGGATAAAATGCCTCTGTTCCTAAATTGGATAGCTGATGATTGGCTGTTAAACTGTTGTTTTTCTATTTTAGGCTGCTCATACTATACATCTTGTGTGAGTTCATTTTTTTTGTGCTTGTGGAATCTTGCTTCTAGATTGCTCCAATTTTGTTTCATTTTGGTCCTTCTGTCAGTGCCTCATATGAATCCTGATTGGATTATAATATACTCCGGAATAGCATCCATCAATTTCACTTGTTGTGTCAGTTCATTTTGTTTGTGGTTTGAACTACACCGCTTGATGTTTGATATAATTTTGTACAATGGGCTAGTGAAATTTTGTTTTTGGTTTGACAGTTCATTTATTAACCAAAAATATTTAAATTAATTGAACTCTGAATCTTGCGTGAATTGGATTTTGTTTAAATCTGAAATCAGTTTGTTTAAATCTGAAGAATTTTTGCTTGTTGCCATAGATTTTAAAACTACTGTACTGTTTTTATAAAATCATTGATTTTCTATTGATAGTTTGATGCTTTAGACTGTATTACATGGCCTATATTGGTATTTTACTAGTAAATTATATGTTTTTTGTAGTTTTCAATATAGAAAAACCTTTATATTACTGTTTATAATTATTATATTTTCCTATAATACGTGATATTTTATGTAGAATCTTTTTGTGTTTTGGATTTTTTAGTCTTTATAAGTGGGAAAAATTACTATAGTAAAGATAGCTAATTTCATAGTGAATTATTTTTGAAGTGTATTTTTATGATTTTTTTAATTGCCATGCATAATTTTTATGGACTTTTTTAAATCTATGTTGTCACATTACCCTAAAAAGTATTTGAAGCTTAATTTTTATTAAGTAAAATATTCAGGAAACAGGTTTCTGCTTATTAAAAAAGTGTTGACATTTAGTAGTCTGCATGAGTTAAAACTTAATTCTGACTTTTCAATGCTGTTGACATTAAAGTATTTTTAATTCTGATTGTTGACATATAGTAAGTTGACTTGCGGAATGAGTTAATTCTGGTGGTTGCCCAAACTGCCAGTGTCAGACATTGGCACTTTGGGGAAATTCCCGGTGTCTTGCACTGGTGGTTTGCTTGCAGAATCCTGTGTGACAGTTAAAGGTTTGGGTCCTGGCGAGCTGGCAACAACTTTATCAATCAGTAGTGGGTTATTGGGTTCCCAGTCTATGGGTCTGGCGGTCTGCAAAGGGTTTTGTCCAGGGTTTAACTCTGGTTCCGTATTTTGGGATTCTGGAGCATCCAAATTGTCATTCCTGACATCATCCCCTTCTTCCCCTAAAATCCCCCTTTCAGGGCCTTCCTTCTTGAGTATTGTTGGATGGCCTGTTTGTTGTTAGTTAGGTTGCTCAAGGGTTCCCAGGTGTTTTTTTTCAAGGCAGTATCCTAACCACTTAACGTAGTACTGGGAGGTCTTGTAGTAGACTTGGTTGCCATGGATGTACTCAAGTTTGTACTCATTTGAGTGGTCCTTCTCAATGGGCGGGGGGCTAGACTTGATCTTCTGGTGGGGAAGGGTGTTCCCTTTTTTTAATAGCAAAGCACGGTGAAACATGTTGTGAATCTTCCACATGGGGGTAGGTTTAACTTGAAGGCAACTTCTCCAATGATCTTGGTGATCTTGTGTGGCCTGCTTCTTCTGTGAGCTAATTTTCTGCAAGGCACATGCGGGAGCACGTTCTGGGAGTCCAAATAGACCTTTTCTCCAACTTGAAAGGGTTTGCCAGGGTTTTGTTTTTGATCAGCAAAGGCCTTGTATGTCTGTACTGCTTGGTTCAGGTTTGCTAGGCATACAGTTTAGGTGCCGTGGATCTGTTCAATCCAGGCGCGTCCTGACGGGTTGTTTTCCTTATTTCCAATGCTAGGGTCCCATGTTGGGTCAAACCTGTAGTTGGCTTTTTAAAGGGGAAATTCCAGTAGATGCATGGTCTTTGCTGTTTTAGGTGTACTGCGCCATGGGTAGCATCTCAGCCCAGTCATCTTGGTTGGTGTTGTGAATGCCGCCATTCACCATGTTTTGATTTTGCCTTCAATGGGTTATTTTGAGGACAAATCTCTCTCTTTTGCTTTTGCCCTTTGAAATGAGTCTGGCTCCAAATTGGGAAATTCAATTGTTCAATTTCCTGATTCTGTGCAACTCACTTGCCCCACTCATGCTTGTGGCAAGTGATCCTACCGTCCTTGTACTGTTTTGTGGTAAAGCTACATAGTATATAATCCCAATTCCTATACCCAATAAAATTTAAGTTCTATTCACATTTTTGTCTTTGTGTCTCCACGTACTTTGGAGCTCTCTAGCCACATCTAGCAGATATTATCCATTCAGGGCCACAAGGCAATCACATAGCCTTCCATTCCATTCTAACCAATACTTAGTATGAATCCAATCCTAAGGTTAGGATTTCCCGTTGTGACTCTGTGCTGCGCCTCATATCACAACAGTTGGTGTTGGCGTAGTACTGTAGTTATTTTTCAAGTATTTGGTTCACTTGTTCAGTCTGGCTGTTGGTCTGTGGGTGGTTGGAAGTGGATAAACAGCGCATTACCCCTAATTCCTTCATCACCTGGGTCCAGTAGTTGGAGATGAATTGTGGTCCTCTATCAGTGATGATTTCTGCTGGAGTGCTGTGTTGAGTTAGAGTGTGGTTGTGGAAATGTCTAGCTGTCTCTGCAGCAGTACAGTGAGTAGTGGTAGGGACAAAGTAGGAAATTTTAGGGAATCTATCTACCATGACTAGGATTGCATTGAACAAATTAGAAGGGGGCAGTTCCACAATATAATCCATTGAAACGGACTGCCAGGGTCCTGCTGGTATATCTAGTGGTCTTAGCAAGCCTTCAGGTTTGGATCTACAGGGTTTGGTTCTTCTTCATGTCTCACAGCCTTTGATGTAGGTAGCCACGTCTTTTTCCATTTGGGGCCAAGCATAATTCCTCTTGATTCCTTGGATTGTCTTGAGTCTTCCAGGGTGGCCAGCCATCTCTGAGTTTTAATAGCCTATGAGTACTTTGGTCCTTTTTTGCCTTCTGGTACGTAGATCCAGTTGTGTAATAGCAGGGTAGATCCCTTTAATGAGAATCCTTTCTTGTGGTGGCGGCTCTCTGGGTCTGAGGTCAAGTTGGTAATGAGTTCTGCTGAGTACTTTTCTAGTTTCTATGCCTCAATTATGTTGGGCTTGTGGGCCATGATCATCATGTACATCAGTTGGATGCCTAGGCTGGCAGGGTCAAGGAGTACATGTGTGTTGTGGTACTTGGTCTCAGCTGTGGTGGGAATCATATCTGCTCTTCTTCTCAATGTGTCAGGTACTATGTTGACTTACCCAGGTTAATAGTCAATTGTCAGGGTGTAGTCAGCCAGTTCCAAGGCCCATCTGGCCTGTCTCTGGTTCAACTGTCTGGGTTTGAAGAAGTAAACCAAGTTCTTGTGGTTGTCCAAGACTTTTAATGGAAATTTGGCACCACATAGGTACTGGTGCCAATATTTCAAGGCCTTCATTATTGCAAGCATCCCTTGTTATAGATTGGGTAGTTTCCTTTGTCAGGCAGCATCTTCTTGGAGTAATATGCTACCAGATGTAGCAACTATCCCTCCTTCATGAAGAAGGACCCCACCCACTGCAAAGTCAGATGTGTTGGTTTCCAGTACAAATGGCTTGGATGGGTCAGGCATTGCCAGGACAGGTGTGGAGGTGAACACAAGTTTTAGGGCCTCAAATGCTGATGTGCACTTGTCAGTCCAGGCAAAGGTGACCTTATCAGAGCAAAGGTGGGTCAGGGGCAGAGTAATATGAGAAAATTTTTGGATGAAATCCCTATAGTATTTTGCCAGTCCTAAAAAGAATTTCACATCCTTTCTGCATTTGGGCACCAGCCAAGCTGTTGTTGCTTCTACTTTGTCCTGTGCCATAGAAATCCCGCCAGTCTTCACCACATATCCCAGGAATTTGACCTCAGGATGAAAGGATTCACATTTCTTAAGTTTGGCATGTGGGTGGGCTGGGAAAGTTTTTCTAGTATAAGGTCCAGGTGTTGGATGTTGTAATCTGAGGCGCGGCACAGAGTCACAGTGGGAAATCATATCCTTAGGATTGGGTTTGTACTAAGTCTCAGTTAGAAAGGCAGGGAAGGCTATGTGATTACCTTGTGGCCCTTAATGAATAATATCTGCTAGACATGGCTAGACAGGCGCCAAAGTATGTGGAGACACAAAGACAAAAATGTGAATAGAACTTAAATTTTATTGGGTATAGGAATTGGGATTATATACTATGTAGCTTTACCACAAAACAGTACAAGGACGGTAGGATCACTTGCCACAAGCATGAGTGGGGCAAGTGAGTTGCGCAGAATCAGGAAACTGAACAATTGTATTTCCCAATTTGAAGCTAGCCTCATTTCAAAGAGCAAAAGCAAAAGAGAGATATTCATCCTCAAAATAACCTATTGAAGGCAAAATCAAAACATGGTGAATGGCGGCATTCACAACATTGCCCCCTCTAGATTGGCCTTAGGGGGGGTAGTATTTGCAGAGGAACTTGGTGTGCACGCAAGCAAAAGGTCAACCACTAGAGAGGAGTTTTACAGCATACTCCGACCCTTGCTTGAAGGTCACTTCCAAGGGCCCAATTCACAACAATTCCAGCTTATGAGCTTGTCCTCCCACTCTATGTTGATAGTAGAGAATGTGGTCCCCAATGTTGAACTCAGGCAGGGGAGATCTCACAGCATTGTCAAGGGAGAGCTCTAGCAGTTTGGTCTTATAGGCAGACGTGTAGGCAGAGGCCTGGATATCAATGATTTGATTGACTAGATCTTTGATATGCTCATCAGGGTTCATAGCCTTATAAGAGGAGAGTAGGGGGGGCCAAGAGCAACAGGGTAGTGGCTTCACAACCATACAGCATAGCAAAAGGGGAATACCTGGTGACACGGTGTTTGCTAAGGCAATAGGCAAAGAGAGCAGCGGGTAAGTATAGATCCCAGTTGGCAGCGTCAGAATAAGTAAGCTTCCTCATGATAGAAACCAGAGTTGAGTTGGCGCGCTCAACTGTCCCAATGATGGAAGGATTATAGGGGTCAGAGAAAGACTGGTGAGACCCCAAGGCTTCAACAACAGAGGTCACTAACTTGGCGTTTGTCAGGGACTCACTTTAAGGGGAACAAGCCCCCAATTTGGTGAGCCAAGGCCCCTAGGTGAAGCCCTGCAATGGCCAAAGCAATGGTCACAGTGATCATGGCGCAATAGCCCAAATGCCCCAAGTATGCAAACCTTCCCATCAGGGAGCTAAAACAACCCAAAAGATAATATCCTACCATGTATGTCAATAGGTAGAACAATGTGTGGGGCCATACCAACAAGGGTTTGGCAGGTAGAGGAGTAGAATGGCGACCATAGTGGAACTTTATACCCCAATGACCTGAGGGATACTTGAACCATCCATTGGCCAAGGACTCCTTCTGGTGGGCATTGTTGGGAGAGGAGTTTTGCCAGTTGATGGTGGGAGTAGGATTCTCAAGATCTTTTACAGTTGTAAATAGGGAGACTAGAAACCATAGCAGGAATAAAATTCCCTTTTTGGCTTCAAATTGGAGTTATTAAAAGATAGGCTTAACAAGATACAATAGAAAATATTCTTTATTGTTAGAAAAATTGGAATGGATAAGGATTGTGAACTTAAATAGCCTTAAAATGAAGGCTGAAATATTTGAGTGTAATTTTGGGAAATGAAGGGGATTTACATGAATATATCATTGAAAAGATACCTGTTTCAAGATAGGATCAGTTGTTGCTTCATAATTGTCATACTTAATTGATGCAGGCAGAGGAACCAAGAAGATGCCACCATATTAATGATAATTAAGCGGTGTAGCACAAGAGGATCCATGATCTTAAAGTACAGAGCTTGGTCTAAAGACAGAGA
Organism: Entomophthora muscae; assembly: GCA_014839935.2. Classification (NCBI taxonomy): domain Eukaryota; kingdom Fungi; phylum Entomophthoromycota; class Entomophthoromycetes; order Entomophthorales; family Entomophthoraceae; genus Entomophthora; species Entomophthora muscae. The sequence continues at coordinate 110,918 of QTSX02006431.1, forward strand.
GAGCGGGTCACTGATTGTCTGGCTGGCTTCACGCAGCCAATCAGAAACAGAGCGTTAAGTGATGTTTTCATTCTTATTATTAACATTTTTGAATTCTAAAGGCAATTTGAAAGCAAAATCCAATTGAATTGAATGATAATAAAAAGGTAATTTAAGTGTATTGGTTGATTCTGTACTAACATTAAGTTCATCATTAGAGTCCCAGGTTCAAATCTTGTTCTTACAAGTTTTAAAGTACCAACTAGTTTTGAGAATGTTATTGTTTTGTAGATTTTCCTTGGTATCTCCTATCAATTCCTTCATAAATAAAAAGGAGTCAGGAAAGGAATTCCTGACAGTGTTGAAGCTAGTCCTATTGTCAGACAACAACACTTGAGGACAACCATGACATAAGAACACATCTTGCAGCAGAAAGGCGGTGGTTGTCTTGGCAGTGATGTCTTTAGTAGGGCAAGCTTCTATCCACTTGCTAAAATGATCAACAGCAATTAGGATAAAGCAACAACCAGAGCGGGAGCAAGGGAGAGGCCCTACAGCGTCAATACTGACAGTGTTAAATGCGTGTTGAGGGGGGACTAGCTTGAACTCATGAGTGGTGGCTTTAGGTTGTTAGAGTTGGCAATTGTGACAACTAGCAATAACATCTGGGATCAGCAAGCAAATATTTTCCTAGAAGTAATTCTTCTGGAGCCAGGCATGGATCTTGGCAATGCCTCCATGTCCCGTCTCTTTATGAGCTTGAAGCACCAACAAAAGGCAAAGACTAGGCCTTACATAGGGCAAATAGTGGTCTTGTACTTTCTTGAAAAGCTGATTGTCACAAATGAGGGTATCTTCAGATAACTTAGAAAGGGTGACTTGAACTTCTGCCATCTTGTTCTCTCACAAAGAAGGATATCCAACTAGTTTGTAAAAAACTGTCAGCCTCAGCAGGGTGTAGAGCAAGGATGGGAATTCTGGACAGTCCATCAGCATTCTGATGTTGAATCCTGGGGAAGTTCAGCACAGTGAAGTTGTATCCTTGCAGGCAGAGAGCCCATCTAGCTAGTTGTCCTTCTGGTTCCTTGAGTTGCTGTAGCCATTTGAGCAAAGTGTGGTCAGTGACTACAGTGAAATGGGAACCATACACATAATGGCAGAACTGCTTGACTGCATGCAACACAGCAAGACACTCCTTCTCTGTGACAATATAATTCTTCTCATGCTTATTCAGGACACAAGAGGTATAAGCTACAGGGTGATCCACACCTTCATCATCCAATTGAGCCAAATTAGCCCCAATAGCCAGGCCACTAGAATCAATATATAGGATTAATTCATTATTGTAGTCAGGATATACTAGGATGGGAGCCTCTTTGAGTTTTTGTTTGAGGGTCTCAAAGGCTTTTTGTTGGCTGGTGTTCCATTCAAAAGGGACATTACGCAGCAGCTGGACCAAGGGCTTGCTAGTGTCAGCAAAATTGGGGATTAATTTTCTATAGTATCCCATCATATCCAGAAAGACTTGGACCTCTTGCAGGTTGGTGAGCGGAAGCATTTTGTCAATGGTCTCAACTTTTTTAGTCATGAGTCAAATTCCTTTCTGAGTCACCTCATGCCCCAAGAATTCAAGGTGTTTCTTGAAAAAGGCGCACTTAGATGGCTTTAACTTAAGTCCAGCTTCACAAATCTTTATGAACACCTCCTTGAGATGGGCCAAGTGATCAGTGAAGGTGACGCTGAAGACAGTTATATCATCTAAGTACACTAAAACACATGTGAGCTTTAAATTACAGAGGATGGAGTCCATGGCTTGTTGAAAAGTAGCTGGAGCATTGCAGAGTCCTTGTGGCATTTTAGTGGGCTCAAACAATCCTTCCAAAGTGATGAGCGCAGCCTTCTGTCTATCTTTGGGAGAGAGTTTAACTTGCCAGTATCCAGAAGCTAGATCCATGGCAGAGAAGAACTTAGAGCCCCCAAGGCAAGGGAGATCATTGTCAATGCGTGGTAACAGGTAGGAGTCCTTTTTGGTTAAGGAATTCAAGTGTTGGTAATCCATCACACTACAATGACCTCCATCCTTCTTTTTCAGTATGAGTAAGGGGGAGGCCCATGGACTTTGGGAAAGAGCAAGCAGTCCAGCGTCTAGAAGTTTTTTGAGCTCTTTAGACACCTGAGCATCCTCTACTTGACTGTGGCAGTAGGGTTTAGCGCAAAAGGGGGGATCATCACCAGTATCAATCTGGTGAATGACGCCTTTGGCTAAACCATAATCAGTGCTATCCTTAGCAAAGATATCCAAAAACTTATCCAGTAGGTCAAGCACCTCTTTCTGTTGAACCAGAGATAGCTGTTGGAAGTCTTGAGCAGTGAACAATGATAAGACTTGCAGCTCATCCTCAGGTAAGTTAAAGTCCTGGAACGTACCAAAGGGATATAGTGATAGGACGTCAGGAGCATTCAACAACCTGCCATAGCCAATGACCTGCCCTATAGACACATGTATGAGGCTAGCAGTCAAGTTGGCAACCAGCAGTTGAACAGGGTCTTTATGAGAGATATCCAAGATTCCTGGACAGAGATAGGGTTTGTTGCACCCTAGCAAGGGAGGCGAGTACAACTCTAGGAATGTACGCTTGGGCAGGTCATACAATATTTGGGAGTCTAGGATAGCTTGAGACCCAGGCGGAATAGTCACAGCAGAAGTGGCCAAGAGAGGAATCCCTTAAGACTCAGTACAAGCCATAGGAGGACACTTCATGTTGGAGGAATGGGTACGGTATTTTAAAGTGAAAACACCAGTGGGATATTCAAAAGCACATGTCTTGAGGCGCTTCCCAGGAACTTTAACTGGCTCTTCAAAGATCAGAGGGACTTCATATCCCAAGATAGAGAGGAAACCGTCCTTTAAGTTGATGATTCCATTATATTCCCTAAGGAATTGAGTACCAACTAGCAGATCATAGCTCTTGTTCTCCAGGACAACAGCAGGCAGAGCCAAGAGCAGCTTGCCAAATTTCATGGGCAGAGCAGAATAAGATCCTATAGCGTGAGTCATGGATAGCCCAGCTGTGCCATACAACTGGTGATAGTTAAGATTAGAGGCAAGTTTGAGCTTCTTGATAAGCTTTGAGGAGACAACATTAACAGGAGACCCTGTGTCTAAGATAGCCTTAATCTTTACCTTTTGGATGGATATTTTCACACAAGTGATAGTACAACCAAAGAGAAAGAGGATAGCCAGAATATCTTGGGCTTCTGCTAGTTCTTTGTACTACATTTTGATCATGCATCTTAGGCCTGGGAACTCCTTATAGACTGTCTGTAGAGGGAGCAAGGCGGAGACATTTTTGAACACAGCGTCAGCAACCTCAGCAGCTTTTTCATAAGATTTGACAAGCACAGGAGATCTCTTGGCTTGAGCAAGGTAAGGGCAAGAGACAACTTCCTTGGCTTCAGGCAGAGGCTTGGCGGTTGTTGTAGTTTTCCCAGAATGTAGCTTATAAGGGACTGCAATAGTTTCAGGGACAGCCAGGACAGAATACCCATAGGCGTTGGGGTTTTCTATATCAGAATCATCCATGTCAGAGTCATCAGATATATTGTGGAATAGCAGCAGAATGGGAGGAGCCTCAGTGTCAGTAGGCTCAGAGTCAGAAATGAAGGGGGTAATTGAAGGAGACTGGGAAGAATTGTCAACCAAGAGTGTCTCCACCTCTAGGTTGACTGTTCTTTTCCCGCCTGTTCTTTGGGATCAGCTCCTTCAACTCAAGGATTGGTGCAGACTTGAGAGTGGTGACTTATCTGGCCACAGTTATGGCAACCCTGGCGTTGAGGGGGATTCTGCAAGTTCATGGTAAGGATACGCGGGCCACGTGAAGACAAACCAGAGGTAGAGGCAGCTTAATTCTCCTGCACAACTGCCCCATAATGGGTGAGGTGCATATCCTGCAACAGTGTCTTTGTGCTCTTTATAGAAGAAAGCATGGCTTTATGGGCCTTGAAGTGAAGACACAGGAGCTGGTTAACCTTGAGGGCTTGAGCGCAAGCTATGTATGCCTCATGTGCAGTCAACTGGCGGCTTGTGATTAGTTGTTGCCCTTCCATGCAGAATCTATCTGTAAATTCAGCTAGAGTCTCCTTTGGCTTGAAAGCAATGTGCATGAAGGCTTTCTTCTTCACTTCCAAACTAAGATCACCACCAAATTTGTCTATCAGAAGTTGCTCCATATCTTCCCAGGTCTCAATGGTGGGCATCTCTGGCACTACTACCTCTTGAAAGTTTGGGTGTAAACAGGTTAGAATGTGTTCCTTCTTGACCTCATCTGAGGCTCTTCTCATGGCAGTCTCGTAGAAATTTAGGAAAGCTGCAATGGTTGAGGTTTTGGGGTCAAAGACTTGCTTAAAGGTAGGCTTGAAGTGAGCTTCTGGAGTTGGGCTGCCATTGTTGCTATTGAGTACATTTATGTGTGGGGAGAATTCTTCTTTGGAATTGTTGGGGGACTGTCTGGCCCACAGCTGGAAAACACTTTCCTCAAGGGTAGTCAAGGTTTCAGCAGTGTGGGTGCCTGTATTATTAGCTAGGATGGTCAACCGCTCAGTAACATCCAGGCGCTGACCCTGTGCTGTTACTACCAAGGACAGTTCAGCCTGTTAGGAAGTAAGAGACGGACCCACCAAAAGGCAAGGGGTGAACCTGTCATTTACTGAATCAATTACTTCACTTAGTTCTTGTACATCTTTATCAAGCTCAGAGTGATCTTGCTTCAGGAGGTCCACTTCATTGGCTAGAGCTATCAAATCTCTAGCACAATGAATGTGGGGGGCTCTTGACAAGCCAGGGCAGCAACCACCTTCACTAATAACTCCAGGTGGACTAACAACAGACGCCATCACCTCACGCAAAGTACAACCTTTTTTAGCAGCAACCTGAGTTTTTGGAGCAAGCACTTGAGGATCAGGCTGAGGGGCTTTGGGAGGGCAATCCTGACTGCAAGTAGATGCTCTCAACTCTTGAATGGCATCCCAGAGCCTCTGTTATCTATCTGCTAACTCATCAGATGGAGGAGAAGGCAGGGCATCTGATTTGGAGGTAGACAGTTCATTTACTTGAGTCTGGAGTTTGGCAATGGTAGCAGCAGTAGCAGCCCTTTCTTGATCAAATTCATTGCCATGTTTTTGGAAGCCCTTTGCAACATGGACTGCTACTTGCTGTAATTGTTCAAAGGAGTAAGCACTGAACTTGTTGAGTTGCTGCACAAGTTGTTCAAAGTTGGTGAGATAGGCGTTTAAAATAGAGTCTACTTGGGCACGCCCAGGCTGTTCCAGTTGGTGGAACTCATGAAGGCGCTCTCTGACATACTTGGGGATGGATTGGCGCATTTTTTTGATTAAAGTGACCAAACAAGTCTGGGAGGTGACAGAGTTGCGCTGATTTTTGGATACTAAGGAAAACAGGGGAATGAATCCACTGCTGGTAGGCCGCAAACTGATCCTAGTGATGGGTGACGGCGGCTTGTAGCGCTGAAATCTCCTGAACATGGAGCCCTAATACCATTTGATGATGAGCTAAGGCGTGTTGTACAAAGGAGGACAATAAGTCCGTGGCAGTGGAGCCAGCCTCTGAGAGGAGGTGCTGTGGAAATTGTGGTGCTACAATCAATTTGTAGTATTCTGCTCAGCTGAACTGAAGCTGGAGGTGAGGGATGGCTCCATCACGGGCTATCCCAAGGGCTACTGCCATGACTTGTTCCAAGTCAGGGGTACCCAACAGGTAGGCCACTAGGCAGGGACCACTCCCAAGGTTCAGCACAGTAGGGACAATAGGCGGGTTGGCAATGTCTTCCTCAATAGGAGGGCTGGTAATTTCAGGCGAGGTCAACTCCTGAATAGGCGGAGGCAAGGGACCTGAAAATGTAGATGCAAAAGGGATAACCAAGGGGCTTACAGCCCCTGTAGTGAGCACCATTTTTGTTGTGTTCTGAGGCGCAGCACAGACACACAACAGGAAATCCTAACCTTAGGATTAGATTTGTACTAAGTCTTGGTTAGAACGGCAGGGAAGGCTATGTGATTACCTTGTGGCCCTGAATGAATAATATCTGCTAGAAATGGCTATAGAGGCGCCAAAGTACGTGGAGACACAAAGACAAAAATGTGAATAGAACTTAAATTTTATTGGGTATAGGAATTGGGATTATATACTATGTAGCTTTACCACAAAACAGTACAAGGACGGTAGGATCACTCGCCACAAGCATGAGTGGGGCAAGTGAGCTGCGCAGAATCAGGAAATTGAACAGTTGAATTTCCCAATTTGGAGCCAGACTTGTTTCAAAGGGCAAAAGCAAAAGAGAGATATTCATCCTCAAAATAATCCATTGAAGGCAAAATCAAAACATGGTGAATGGCAGCATTCACAACATTGGAGGTGCTCTTTGTGTGACTTGCTGTAGATGAGGATGTTGTCTAAGTACGCAACACAAAATTGGTCAAGTTATTCACCTAGGAAAGTATTGATCATCCTTTGGAAAGTGCTGGGGGCGTTGTACAGGCCAAATGGCATTACTAGGTACTTGTACAACCCATATCAGGTTTTGAAGGCTGTCTTGTATTTATCTCTGTCCTTGATTTGGATTTGATTGAAAACATCTCTAAGGTCAATTTTTGAGTACACCTGGGCTCCAATCAGTACATCACAGAGGTTATCAACATTGAGGATGGGATAGCAGTTCTTCACTATAATATCATTCAGTTTCTGGTAGTTTAAGCATGGACACATCCCACCATCTTTTTTTCCTACAAGCAGCATGGGTGACAAGCAGGGGGTCTTTGACACTTGGATGAAACCTTTTTTTGACATATCCTCCAGGTATGCTTTCAAGGCCACTTGTTTGAAGTGGTTGCAGCTGTAAATGGGGCTGTGGTGTGATGGGATCCCTGGTAACAGGTCTAAGCGTGATTGTAGATTGAATGGCTGGGTTTTTTGTGGCTTCTTCTTTGATAAACACATGTTCCTATTTCTGAAGGGGGTAGGTAAGGTTCCTACACTAGGTTCCATCTTTATGGTTAAGAGTCTTTTGGTAGGGGTTTGGCCATGGCTTATGCAAAAAGGGACAGTGTCACAAGATTCAAGTTGGCCCAACGTGGCAGTTTGTTTGTGATAGTTCAGGATCAGGCCATGTCTGTTGGACCAGGAATTACCCAGTATAAGGGGGTGGGGTAGTCCTGGCAAGAGAATCAGGGACAACAGGTACACATTATGTCTAATTGTCAACAGAAGTTCTTGTTCACACTCATGGCCAGTGTCCTGAGAGCTGTTTCCCATGACTACTTGTAGGCTACACTCTGAAGCCGTCAAGCCTAGTTCTTTTGCCAGGATGGCTTCAATGAAGCTTTCATCAGCTCCTGTATCAATAAAAGCTTCAATATGGCGCTTGTTCCCCAATAGTTCTATGGTCACTTGGATGAATTTATAAGACTGGGAAGAAGTGTTTATTTGCGCCAGTAAAATTGGGGCAGTGCTCTTCTTAGGGCAGGCTCTGGTCAAGTGGCCCGCCTTGTGGCAGTGGAAACAGAGTCCTTCATGGTAGTGTTGTTGGAGCTCTTCAGGTGTCATTCTTGTTCTGTTGGGGGTCTGTGATCAGCTTTGGCGGGTCTGGGAAGGGCCAGTATTCTCTTGGTTCATGATAAGGCCCTTGCACAGGGGAACTAGATTGTCTAGGCTGAGGGTAGGCAGGTGGTGCTTCAACAGGTCCTTTATTGCTAGGTTGACTCCCTTTTAGAAGATAATGGCTGCCAGTTTGTCTTCCAGTTAGTTGTGGGTCTTTAGTTTGAGGAATTTTTCAATGTTTGCTTAGATGGGGCAGGCGCCCTGCTGGATTTCTGACAAGGAGTTCAGGGCGTAATATCTGGTGTCCTGGTCTTCCCCTGTGGCCATCCACTTGGCTTCAAACTTGGCATAATCTAGGCAGAATTCCATGTCTTCAGTGATGGCTTTGCCAAACTAATCAAGGGCGTCTCCCAATAGCATAGCGGCTACTCCAAGCACCTTTTCAGTGTCACTGGAATAGGGCGGGTCATTAGCTTAAAAATGTAGTTGAAGCACTAACATGGTGCGGTGGGCCTCCTCAAGAGTGATTTTTCCCATCTGGGGCATCTCCACTTTGATGAGTAATTGGTTGACTATCACATTCTGAACCTGAGAGGAGGGCCCTTTGGCGGCTTTGGCAGTGGAGTCAAATTTCTTGGGGTTGTTCAGGTTCAGGTTTGCATTCTTCCACACAGAAGAAATTAGGTTCTTAGTCATCATAAATGTGTAATAAGTGATTATGATTACAAAAAATCATACAAGATTCCCCAAGAATAATCAACATCTTGGGGCTCAGGGTACCAGGTTTAAAGTAGATTGTCATAATGTCAGGAAACCAACCCTTATCTGCCGGCTCACTAGCATTTGGGAACTGGCAGGTTGAAGACTGGGTGAGCAGGGCCCACCAAAGGATTGGCGCTAACTTACTGAGGTAGGACATTGACTTGCCCACCCACAATCACGGACTGGTAACGGGGACAATAGTATCTATTACTCCTATGAGAGTAATATATATGATTCCAAAAAGCTTATTGGTATGGTCCAGCGGGAGCTCAGTGGCGGCAGCAGGCATTGGTTTGGGGGTGACAGGTGGTTTCATGTCTAATTGGTAGGCAGGAAAAAAGTTGTATTTATCTCTGAACATGTGGGGTTTGGTAACATACCAAGGGCCCTTTTGGTTGTATCTGGTTAACTCTGTAGTTCTGGCCAAGAGATCCCGGGCTAGTATGTTGTTGGTGGTGTAGTCCTTGTACTCAGGCTTTAAGGGGTACTCTGTGAAATGGACAGGACCAAAGGGGACATCTGGCAGGCAGTACGTAGCTAGTAGGCTGGCAGAAGGATCAGATGATCTTCAAGTTAACTGGCAGATGACAAGAATAAAATACAGCAATAATTAGAATAACCAATATCTCATAATATTTATTTAAAAATGACAATGGGGATTGATCTCAGCGTGGCAGGTATTTATACCACACTGCCAGGCTTCATTTCCTGGTTGAGTTTTCTGGGCTCAGGCGGTTTGGCATTGGGGGTCTTAGATGGCAGTGTGGCGCTTGGCACTGGCGGTTTGCCACTGGCCGCTTTGGGATGAGAAGACTTTGAATCCTTCTGTTTGTTGATTTGGGTATTGGTTGCCTCTTCAGGTTCAGTGCCTCTTCCTGGGCTTTGGGGGAGTTTGGAATAACTCTCATTGAAAAACTTGTGCATTTTACTGGGCAAACTGCGTGTTTCAGGCATTGGCACCTTGGGGAAATTCCCAGTGTCTTGCACTGATGGTTTGCTTGCAGAATCCTGTGTGACAGTTAAAGGTTTGGGTCCTGGCAGACTGGCAACAACTTTATCAATCAGTAGTGGGTTATCAGGTTCCCAGCCTATGGGTCTGGCAGTCTGTAAAGGGTTTTGTCCAGGGTTTGACTCTGGTTCCATATTTTGGGATTCAGGAGCATCCAAATTGTCATTTCTGACAGTTGGTATTGTTGTAACTGTGCTGTTTTAGCAGAGTTACACGGGGAAAAATATTTTAGAAACTAGATAATAATCTTTATTGGAGAGATAGTGATTATTTAGTTCATGTGAATCAAGGATAGTAGGAACAAGATTGGTGATCACACAGCTGGATGGAAGAAGGGGATGGCTTGATCCTGATAATGAGTCAAGCGCCAAATCAAGGTATCCACTGTGAAGGATCATCATCTGTTCATGTTGTTGGATTTGGTAATTTGAGTTGACTTCCTAGTCTGGCTTCAGGTGTCCGGATAATTGGATTGTGGGTCACAAACCCGCTTGGTTGATACCTTGCTGGTGGGTTGAGCCTGTGGTTTCAACAGTATGGATAACCTACCGGTGCTACCACTGTTGAGTATATACTTCTGAGAAGTATAATAAACAAGATAAAGGGGAAAATTAATAGAATGATACTTTATTTGATATAAGTTTATAGTAATATATAGTATCATGGAAAGCCACATGCCGTCCATGTACGTCATGGAGGTCATGAGGCTTATCTGAGTAATGTTCCTCTTAAGTCACAAGGCTTATTCAAGTATTTTTCTCTTAGGATTCAATTTTTTTGATTCTCATAATAGATGGGTGAATGATAATAGTGCCACCAACTTAATGATTAGTTGGGGAATCATTCAGCAAGTCACTCAGGGAATTAGTTTCTGAGAGAGAGTAATTGAAGATGTTACAATACTTTTAACTTTTAACTTTTCAGTTTAAATTCATCCATTTTAAATATTTTTAGATAGTGCTATTTTTTCCAAGTATAAATAGTAAGTTTGAGATGAATAATCTTACTGTAAATTCAGAACCTGAACGTAAAAATGCAGGATTGTCAAATCCTTGGTCCAAATTTTGAATCACTTTTGCAGGATGGCCTTTTTTTATTTAAATTGATTTTTGTGTGTATTTATTTGAATATTTGAAAATGCAGGAACTCATAGACACTTTGCAAAGTTCAAGTTGAACTGCATATTTCCAATGGACAAAATGAATTAACTGGAATCAGATTTGAAGAGTTCAAATCCATCACCCATTTTCATTAAGTTTACTATGTTTTTTGAAATTGCAGGATTGTCAAATCCAAGAACCAAATTTCAAATCACTTTTGAATGCCACTAGTAAACTCAAATATTAATTGCAGGAACTGGAATCCAAATTGAATGTACAGTAAGCACACTAGGAAACACTAACCCAAATCAAGAAGCTCCACCACAACTAAAATCAAACTAAAAATTCAATATCAATAACCATGTTTAGACATAAAAAGTGATTGATCTTTAAAATCATCCAAACCCAGAAAGTTTACAATATTATTCACTTCAAATCACAGATATAGAAATTCTGTTACTATTCAAGGCTAACTCAAGAGAAAATAACTACTCACAACTCAACCAATAAATCCAAATAAATACATATTTAATCTAAAATATATTTTTTTATTTTATTTTTATGGACTGTCAATCACATTCCCAACCTGCTCCTGCACCAGCTCGCGGGGCAGCCTGTCCACGAGGGCGTCCCAGAGGGTCTAAGAACAGACCCAGAACCTAACTTGAGGGGATTCATGCCAATACACAGGCCTCCCAAGGTGTCATTGCCAGCCAATCACCTCCTGCGTCCCAGGCCCAATCAACCAGCTTGAATCCCAGGCAGAAGCCACTTTCAAGGCCTGCCACAAAAGTCTCCTACACCAGGGTCACCGGGAACAGTGAGGTTACTTACACCTCCACTGTGTACCCAGTTGTCACTTGGCCCCGCACTCTTGACCCAAGAGTTGCTACTTCCTGCCCCTGCATCTTTGACACCACCTTTGAGCCATCAGCAGCCACTGTTGAGCCACCTGTGCTTGTGTCATATGCCACTATTGACAGCGCCACTGCAAGCAAGCGTGATCCCACCTTCTACACAAAGGTCCCTGTCCCCTGTATTGAGCCTGGTATCCAGGATGCCGTGGTACCTGTCAAGGGCCAGCGTTGGTTGACAGATAGTGAGTGTGAAGCTCTCCTCAACTTCTTGAACGGGGGAATGGCGGTTTGGTATATTGCATCCTGATTTGGTGTCACAGCCAGGTACATTGCCAATATCAACACCAAGTATGGCAATACCAGGGAAATTGCCAAATCCACCAAGGCTAAGCGTCAGCCAAAACTCTTGCAGCCTGTGCACATCAATGCAATCAAGCAGTGGGTAGCCAGGGATTGCCACCTGGATACGCTTGCTGTCCAATCAATGCTCACCACAGAGTTTGGGCTTTCTGTTTCTAAAACCCTTGTTTACAAAACAATGGTTGATTTGGGCTTCTCTTGGAAGGTGCTCAGAGTTTCTCTGTACAACAGAAACAGTGAAAAGACCATTGAGGATCAACACATTTATGCCAAGACATATCTGGCACTAAAGGAGACTTGCAATGTACAGTTCTTCTATATTGATAAATTATTGTTTTCCTTCTCACTCAGGTCTAGGCATGGGTGGGTCAAGAAGGGGTCCAAGGACAGCGTAGCCCATTGTGCAGCTGTCTGTTCCCAGACCTATTCCATGGTTGCGCTTCTTGGTCCTCGCAGGTTGGACCAATACCAAATGATCAAGGGTTCCCACAATAGCGGGACTTTTCTTGATTTTCTCTGAGTTGTCAAGGAGTACCTTTGGATAAATTATAGCAGTACAACCAATGTTGTTGTGCTTGATAATGTTGCGCTCCACAAAGTGGATCTGGTTGTGTCTGAGTTCCCCCCTATCAACAAGAATAGCCACTCCTTCAGCCACCGCCTTGCTGATTGTCCAATGAGACTTCTCTTCCTCCCGCCATATTCCCCATTCCTGAATCCAATTGAGGAGGTGTTTGGTTGGATCAAGAATAAGGTGAAACAAGGCCTTCCACAGGACACCAAGGACCTATTCAATATTCTTGAGGTCAGCCAATTTGCAATGCCACCCAATGTGGTGGCAGCTTTTTACAAGCACTCAGAATCCTTCCTCCCCAAAGCCCTGGCCTCTGAGCCAATCAGATAAATGGGCGCTCTGGGTTTTATTTGTTTTTATTTTTATTTATTTTGTTTTTATTAGGTCTCAAAAAATATTATTTATATATAATAATTTGACGTGTGATTGTATTATAGACATATAAGAATACGTAGAAAAGGTAAGTAAAATTAACTATACTAGGTATGAAGAATATATTTTTATTATAATGCACTAAATATTGTATTGACTGTTGCGCTAACAAATGAATAAAGTTAAAAAAGATAGAAATAGAATTTTTATTTAAATAATTGTTAATTGTTGATAGTACTTTAGCTTTTCTAAGCCACAAATTGGACCTTGTGTGTCATCATATGATCCTTGTTATTTCTGTGCCACTATAGCCACACAACACAGCAACCAATGATTTTTATATATTCCTTACTAATTTGTACTTAGGACGCAGTTCAAGTATATTAAATATGTTTATCAAATCATATTACAAGGGAAAGGTAATTTGAGTTGTAAACAATCATTTGTTTAGAACAATAGTGGAGTGGGCCGCATGATGCGGATAAATTCAATTCTCCATGTTTATCTTTGTGATAAATGGACCCGTACTTGACGAGTAGTAAATAAAAACATTTTTAATTCTTTTTTATTTGATGTATTGGCAACTATAACTAAAGTCTTTTAATATACTTGGTTATATTAATGATTATAATTTACATACTAAAATTTAAAAAAAATTAAAATATTAAAATTAAAACATTAATTATAAATCTTAAAAGTTAAATATTTAAGTTTAAATAATTGAAATATAAAAATTTTATTAAATTGTGATTTATGCAATATCAAAATATTTGATATTAAATATGTCAATATTAAAGATTTTAACAGTGAATATTTTAATATTAAAATTTTAATATTAAATATTTCACAATTGTTGTAACTGTGCTGTTTTAGCAGAGTTACAAGGGGAATAATGTTTAGAGGATAGATAATAATCTTTATTGTGAGATAGTGATTATATAGCTATTGTGAATCAATGGATAGCAGGAACATGATTGGTGATCACACAGCTGGATGGAAGAGGGGGATGGCTTGATCCTGATAATGAGTCAAGCGCCAAATCAAGGTATCCACCATGAGGGATCATCATTTGCTCATGTTGACTGATTTGGTAATCCAAGTTGACTTCCGGGTTTGGCTTTGAGTGGCCGGGTAATTGGATTGCGGGTCACAAACCCGCTTGGTTGGAACCTTGCTGGCGGGTCAAGCCTGCAGGTTTTGACACCCCCCTGGCTGAAAGTCAGCCTCCTCAGGAGGCAGGTTGTTGGGGAGGTTGTCAGGAGCCCGGGCGCCATATTGAACCAGTTGTTGTTTGGTGGCAGGCAGGGCGGTTTCTCGTTGCTTCTGTCTCGCTTTGCAAGGTTGTAGGCGGTTGTGGTGTAGCGTCTTGTCTTGCTTACGTTTCCTGAGCCCTTGCACAAGGTAAGTGTTATTGTTGTTTACCTTTAGGATTATTGCTGGCCCTACTTTTTTGGGTTGTAGTTTGCTCTTGTCGACATTCATGACCCAGACTTTGTCCCCAACTTCATGTCTTTGACGGATGGGAATGAAGGTCTTTTGTAAGTGTTCCTTTTCTTTGGCTGCTTGTTTGCTGTTGGCTTCCATTACTTGAGGATCAGAACAAGGGGGGACTTGACTTGGGATTTCCAGTTTGGGTCCTGTCAATGCTTGAATGATATTAGGCTGTGTGCCGTATACCAGTTCAAACAGGCTTTTCCCTGTGGATCTGTTCACTTGGGTTTGGCACACAAGTAACGCAGTTGGTAGCTGCTTATACCAGTCTTCAGGTCTCCCGGCGGTGAGTTTGGCTAGGGCTTGCACAAGGCTACCATTGAGCCGCTCTACGCGTCCATTGGCCTGTGGATGGTATGGTGTAGTGACAGTGTGTTTGACCCCATTTTTGGCGAGGTACATGTTGGTGTTTTTGGAGGTCAATTCTTTGCCCCCATTGGTTATCAGGAGTTCTGGCTTTCCAAACTTACTGATGATTTCTTTGCCAATGAATTGTTGGACGTTGTTACCGGTGTGCGATTTCACCGCTTGGGCTACTGGCCACCTTGTTGCAAAATTGATGGCTGTAATGATGTATTTTTTGTTGTTGTGCTTTCCTGGCATGGGGCCCACAATGTCCAGAGCCCATACCTTGAACGGTAGTTGGGTTTGAATGGGGAGTACAGACTTAGGCGGGGTTTTGCTTCTGGCAAACTTTTTGCAGACCTCGCACTGTTCTAACACTTCTTGGACATTGCGGTATAAGGTTGGCCACCAGGCTTTATGTTTTAGGAATTTGTACAGATTTTGGCTCTTGGTATGTCCAAGATCTCTGTGGTAGCAAAGAATGGTATTGACTCGTTGATGTGTGGGAATGTAGGGAATGGTCGTGCCATCTGACATCTTTCTGTGAAGAGTCCTGTATACATCAGCAAAGAGGTGCTCATTCTTGATGACCGTTTCTTTGGTGATATTGGTTGTGCCTGCGGGGAACCCTTTGTCTTTTGTACGGAGCACTAGGAGAGGCCAGTCTGGGTCAAGCCCATTCTCTCCCCTAGAAGCGCGGACATACAGGCGGGACAGGGCGTCTGCCATGGCAAGTTTGGCCCCGGGCTTATATTGGATGAGCATGTTAAACCTTTCTAAGATTTCCATCCACTGCGCTTGGCGGCGTGACAAGTTTGCCTGTGTCTTGAAATAGATGAGCAACTTATGATTGGTTAATGCTGTGAATTCTTCCTGCCGTTCTAGGTAACAGCGCCATTTGACTAGGCAGTGTACAATGGCCAGTAGTTCTTTGTTGTGGATAGGGTATCTACACTTGCCATCTGTCAGCTTGCGCAACTTGTAGGCTACAGGCAGGAAGTCACTGTCACTATTCTTAATTTGCAGAACTCCCCCAATGGATGCATCTGAAGCGTCAGTTTCCATCTGGTATTCTCCGTCTTGTTTGGGGTATTGTAAGATGGGAGCTGTCGTGAGTTTTTCCTTGAGGCATCTAAAACAGAGGTCACGTTGGGGGGTCCATACAAACTTGGACTTGGCGCCTGTTATGGCAGACAAAGGGGCAGTCAAGACGCCACAGTCAGGTATGAAGCGTCATACATAGGCCACCATTCCCAAGAAGGTGTGTAGTTCTGACTTGTCCTTGGGGGTGGCATCTTGCAGATGGCTTGTATCTTCTGACTGCTGGGTTTGATGCTGTCTTTTGAGACTATGTGTCCCAAGAAGGGTAGTTGCTCCTGGAAGAACTGGCATTTAGAGGGCTTGGCCAACAGTTTGTGTTGTGCCAGGGTCGCAAAGACTTCTTCCAGGTCCTTGTGATGCTGTTCTACCAAGGGGCTGTAGACAATGATATTGTCCAGGTACACTAGGGCATGATTGCCTATGTGTGGAGCAAACACTTCATTCATGAAGGTTACAAAGGTGGACAGGGCATTGGTCATGCCAAAGTTGAGTACCACACATTTGTAGGAACCGTACTTGGTGTGGAAGGCTGTCTTGGGGATGTCTTCCTCCTTGATACAAATCTGATTGTAACCTGCAGTTAGGTCAATCTTGGAGAAGACAGAGGCTCCTCCCAAGGCATCAAAGAGATTGTCAATTAGTGGTAAGGGGTAAAAATTCTTGATGATGACTTTGTTCAAGGCGCGGTAGTCTGTGACCAGGCATAAGGTACTGTTCTTTTTAGCCACAAAGAATATGGCGGCCCCAAAGGGAGACTGTGAGGGGCGGATAAGTCCTTTCTCCAGTGCTTCCTTGAGATAGGTGCACAGGGCGTTGTCCTCATTTGGGGTCAGCCTATAAATGGGGCATGCCTTGGGTACGGCCCCCTTGAGTTGGATGGAGTGTTGGATGTGCTTCTCAGGGGGTAGACCAGGTAACGCTTCCTTAAAGATTTCTGGGTGACGGGCCACAATGTCGCAATCTTGCGGCGTGAAGGTGTCCTGATGATCCTTGAAGTGTATGATTTCATACTGGCAGGAGTCCCAGTCAATAGCTTTCAGGTTTTCCTTCTCATCTGAGGTCTCCGTGATGTGTACAAAGACGTGGTCTCGTAGGAGTTGGTCTAAAGAGTCTGGGTAGATTTGGTGGTTGACACCTTCACGCTTGATGGTCAACACTGAGGTTGCCCAGTCCACGTGGGGGTTGTTTTTCCGTAACCAGTCTAGTCCCAGTACAATGTCAAACTTGGGGAAGTCAATGACGGGACCTTGGATGGTAGAGTAGAGGTTCTCAAGCATGACAGAGAAGGGGGCAGTTTCTTTTGTCACGGCAATGTGATGTTCATCAGCCAGGACCACATTTTTAATCCCCAAAGGATTAGTGGCCAGCTTGAATTTATCCACAAAGCTGCTTTTGACTAAGGTTTGATCTGCGCCCAAGTCCAAGAAAGCTGAGCCTGTGTAACTGCAAAAGCAGAAAGGGTAAGACATCAATTTATTGGGATGTCTGGCGATGGTGTATAGCACTGGGTCTTCTAAGGGCACTTGGATCTTTGGGCATTGGTCCACTTCCTCGGGTCGGTATTCATTGTTGGGTGAGTCAGGAGTTGCGTGGGGAGAGCTTGGCTTGCTTAGTGCTCTCCCTGGGCTTTTCCCTCATCTTGGTTGCCTTGGGTGGCGGTGACATGAAAATGGGTACAATTTGATTGGCCGTTATTTCCGTTCCCATTCCCATTTGATCCTGTGGGTTTGTGGTTTTTGTTGTTACCATTACCTCCAGGAGGTGGTTGAGAGGAACGCCCACTTGAATGTGAGTCCTTGGGTCTCTCTTGTTTCCCAGTCTGTGCCTTGTGCAGAGTATTGGATGTTTTCTCCGCTTTTTTTGCTTCACAGTACAGGCTTTGTAGGTTGGTAACTTGGTCCTTGTTCACGTGTCTCATTACGTGCAACTTGAGAGCGTTGTAGTACATGAGGTGTGTTGCTGGAGTGTCAAAGGCCATGTCAGATGGGGCGCAGAGACGGAGTTCCTTGTAGGTGCGGGTGAGTTCTTTGACGGTGCCTGTCTGGGTTAGGTTCTTTACTTGGCGTATGATCATGAGTGCCGTATCCTTGAGCACAAATCTTGCCAAGAAGTCCTGTTTGAAAGTGTCCCAGTTCTTGTTGGTGTGCTCTTTGTGCCACTTGTTGCACCAGGTGCCAGCATCATGGGTCAGGCAAATGGAAATCTCTGCAATCCAAAATTGCTGTGAGCATTCCATCTGAGCCAGCTTGCTTTGGGCGGACTGAATCCATGCGGCAGCATTGTCGTTGTTGGCCCCCGCAAAGGGTTCCAAGGCGGCGCTGCAAAGTCTTTGTGCTACATAGGCAGGCATGGTGGTTTTGTCAGCTGGTTGCGGCATTGAGAGAGGTGCCTGAAAGAAACCCTGTGCAGACATGGCGTTGAAGGCGGGTAGCGGGATCACCGTGTTTTGGTAGAGGACAAAACCATCAGTTATCGCGGTACCAGGTGTATACGGAGTCCAGTTGGGCAGGAGGCCAGACATAATTCTGTCAAGGTTTTGTTGGCTGCGGCGTGTGCGGGCAACAGGCAGAATTTTTCAAGATAAGGTAGGATGGAGAACCTACCTGTGCTACCAATGTCGTAACTGTGTTGTTTTAGAAGAGTTAAAAGGGGAGAAAGATTTAGAGGATAGATGATAATCTTTATTGTGAGATAGTGATTATATAGCTATTGTGAATCAATGGATAGAAGGAACATGATTGGTGATCACACGGCTGGATGGAAGAGGGGGGTGGCTTGATCCTGTTAATGAGTCAAGCGCCAAATCAAGGTATCCACCGTGAGGGATCATCATTTGCTCATGTTGACTGATTTGGTAATCCAAGTTAACTTCCAGGTTTGGCTTCAAGTGGCTGGGTAATTGGATTGCGGGTCATGAACCCGCTTGGTTGGAACCTTGCTGGCAGGTTGAGCCTGCAGTTTTGACACAATTAAAATTTTACCAGTAAAATTTTAATAGTGAAATATTTAGTATTAAAATTTTAATATTTAAAATAAAATAAAAATTTTAAGTTGCAAGGGAAAATGATTTATTGGGGGAATGCAAATTGCAAGGGGAATGTGTTTATTCTGGGGATTATACCCCAAAATTAAATTTTCAGCTAATGCATCTAATTTTGACCACATACTCTTCTGTATGTGGTGGATGACTCTGGCGCCAATTGCTAGAGGGGTGGCGCTCAACACCCTGGTGGTGGCCAACTGTCTTATAAAAGGCAAACAGGTGAGGGAATTCACTAGCAGGTTTTTTTTGGGGGCACACGTAGTACCTGTATAGAGTTGCCAATGCAAATGAATCATAGAGGACGTACTCAACTGTCCTGTATCCCCGTGGTGTTTTCTGTCTGTCAAGGGCTATGCGGCATATGTCAATCTGTATAGGTACATCTTCTAATTTTTTCACATTGGCTTTCAGTATGCAATGGAGCAGGATTCCCAGGTACACCGCAACATGGATCCTTTGTGAGGTATATTTCTCTGAGAACATGCACAGTTTTTTGAACGTTTGTATTAACCTATTGATATAGGACGTTTGGTTGAACTTGAAGAGGGTTCCGGGGGGCGCCTGACTTGTATCAGCCCCCCAGGCCTCAGCAAACAATATCAATAAAGGCTTAAGATTATTCACGAGGACTGCATCCCCAACTTTGTTTGATAGAGCCTTAAAAATTTCATTAAATATTGCAGATTTTAAATATTCATTTCCAATTTGAAAGTCAGTTTTTATTAAAAAATTTTTGTATTCATTGATATTTGTGAAGGGGAACCTTTGAACGCTTTCATAAATGTATTCATCAAAGTTCAGTTTTATATCCCCAAAAATTTCATTCATTTCTTTGATTTTGATTGTTGATCCTAGTTTGTATGCTTCCCTTATCCATGGCGAGCACCCCGCAGGTGGTTGATATTCCCTATCTTGAGCTTCACTATTAAAAAACATATTCATATTCTGCTGAACTATTTTATTTATTTGATTTTTATTTATTTGTTTTATAGGGGCCACCAGTGACTGGTAGCCCCCATAAAACCAACTCAGCATAAAAGCCGCCACTTCCGCGACCTCATCCCCATCCCTGGTGATGACTAAAATAAATATAAGTTAAACATAAAAAACTTACTGATTGTTTCCCCTGTGGCCCCCTCAGCCACAGGCGCCATATTGGCAAACTTCATGAGCGTTGGATGCTCTTCATTAATTTTCTTAGGCTTAATTTTTCTTATTCTTCTTGCAACTTGTGCTTCCTCTTGATTTTCATTTGATAAAGCTTCTGTATTTCTTGATGCGCTTCTGCTTCTTGCTTGTGTTTCATTTTCATCTGTTTCCATTTGGTCGGTTTCCTCTTTGTTGGTGTTAATTTCCTTCTGAATTTCTGTTCCTTCAATTAGTTTTATCTTCTTATTGTTTTCTTTGGCCCCCTGCCAGAACTCCCACAAATTGTAGGCCGCATTGTTGAATTCAAGACTTGATAAAATAGTTCCCTGTAGATTAAGTAATTTTTCTTTATTTTTTTCATCTATAATATTTCCCAACTTATCCAGGGCATCTTCTTTTGACTGTATCAGTGGCTGGCCCTTGTTACCCAGCTTCCCTGTCACTATTTCCCTGATATTTCTTTCTATCTCAACAACCTTTTGAAGGTGTGCTTCTAATTTGTTGATTAAGTTATAGATTGTTGACATATTGTTCAAATTCCATCAAAAAACTGGTTTTTATAGTACTATATTCAGTGCATACATATTTTTCATCATTGTTAATAAATTAAAGACAATAAAGATAAATATTACATTAAAATATTGCAATTAGACGTCAACTCTTGATATTTTGATATTATGTGCATAACTCAATGCATTTTGTTTAATAAAATCCATTGTAAACTTGGCCTTTTCCATTATAATTTAATGAAATGTACTGTGTTTATATTAGGGCCATTAACGCTTAGTACAGATATTGAAAATTAGTGCATTTTACAACCTGTATATTTACCTATTGGTAATAATTCTATAAACTTTTCAGTCGGATTTTACAAGGTAATAATAATGTAATGTGTTAATAGATTATGTTTATTGTCATTAATTGGCTGATTTCTTTGCTGTGGCAATTGTGCATTTTTGATATTTCTGCACTAGTATCCAATTGGTTGCTGTTTCCATTGCCGTGTGATTGGATGTGAAGCCAACCAATTGGATACTAGTTTGGAAATATAAGAAAATGCACAATTGCCACAGCAAAGAAAATCAGCCAATTAATGACAGTAAACAGTAATCTATTAACACATTACATTATTATTACCTCGTAAAATCTATCTGAAAAGTTTATAGAATTATTACCAATAGGTAAATATACAGGTTATAAAATGCACTAATTTTCAATATCTGTACTAAGTGTTAATGGCCCTAATATAAACACAGTACATTTCATTAAATTATAGTAGAAAAGGCCAAGTTTACAATGGATTTTATTAAACAAAATGCATTGAGTTATGCACATAATATCAAAATATCAAGAGTTGATGTCTAATTGCAATATTTTAATGTAATATTTATCTTTATTGTCTTTAATTTATTAACAATGATGAAAATATCCATGAAAATAATTATATGTTACCACATCAATTTACAAGATTCTTTACATATGGGGAATGCTAACAATGTAAAAAGAAAATATTATTAAGTATGAATTGAAAGAGAGATATCAATTTTAATAAGTTGTCACAAAGAAAAGATTTATTCACTAATCAAAGGACGGGAAGGGGAGGGAATGGGCGGAATGGACGTCGCCTTCATCTGCGCCTGTGAAAGGGGCAGCATCAGAGATAGTGGGGAGGGAATGGGTGGTGGCTTGGGAGTCAGGGTTGGAAGGCAGGTGGCTTGATGAGGGGGTTGGGGAGGCAGGGTCTGTTGACTGGGAAGGGGCAGCAAGAGCAGTTTGCTTCAATTGCTTGAATTCTTCTTCTGTCACATATACTGGCTTGACAAAACGGATGGACTGGCGTGGGGGGAGACAGGGGTCCTTTCTGGACTTATCACTATCACTTGCATAGAAGATGATGAGATCAAATAAGTCCTGGACAGACGCGGAAGGGAAAAGCTCATACCCCTTATCAATTTGGGTGCATAGTTTGTTGTAGGTGGCAGGCTTCAAGCGCCTGAGGGCGGAACCAAAATTGTAAAGACATACATCTGCAAGATGCATGTTGGCGTAGTTGATGGGGTAGGACCAGCAGGTATGCCCCTCAGCCCTGATTTCTTGGGTAGCCCATTCCTGCTGCTCCATCTCCGCACTCAGTACAACTGTGTGCACAGTGTCTTGTGTGGCCCACTCCTCCAGCATGGCCTTGAGCTCTGTCTGGTAGGCATACCCATCTGCGGTGTTTCAAATTGCCGAGTAATAATTGACGCCCAATGGGGAAACTGCCAATAAAACCCCAACAAAATGATACAAGATTGGGCCGCGCTTGTACACGTCAGATTGGATGTGCTTCTCTCCAAAGTCTTGGATACTGGCCAAGATCTTAGCATATGACAGGAATATTATGTCATTATGGGCCCTCCTTGCCCTTCCTTTGATAAAATTAATAATTGTTGAATTGTAGGGGTTGGTATCCACCAAAATGGGGCCACTGAGAGCTTGATTGGACAAGATTCTAGCAGCAACCACGACTCTGTGCATCCATGAATTCACTGTTTTTTGTTGGTGAAGATGCTGTGGAGTCCCAACTGGAGACGTACCTGGACCAGGGGCATCCGCGGGTCACGTTTCATAATGGCCATCATAAGGGGATGGGCTGTGTCACCTTTGGTTGAGGTACAGGCACCAGTTGGGGTCTTCTTGGTGGGGGGGCCACAGTTGGCATGGGCTCGCAGGGTTGCAGCCACAGTTGACTTTGCAAAACCCATTGCGGCCGCAATTTCCCCGAGGGACATAAGCTTGCCTCGCTTTTTGACCATTTGGAGAACAATCTCCGGGGTGATCAATTTTCTTCTGCGTCTTGTAGGCTGATTGGCTGGGGGAGGGATATGTCCATCTTGTGAACTGGTCAATGCCATCTGATTGGCTGTTTTGGGGTTCTGGGCTCTCTGGGTGACCCCATGGCTAAAATGGCTGGTTCCAGATGCCATTGCTGATAAGGGATTTGGGTTGGCAGCTGCCTGTGCATGGTGGGCAAACAGGGCCATGCTGGAAGTTGCAGGGGAAAGAACAGACTCCTGTGTGACGCTTGCAGAGGGGCCTGTGGGTTGCGAGTGGCCATAGAGAGAGGCTTCACTATTAGAAGACACAGTGTAACCCTGCATAATTTTGTCAAGGCCAGGGAACAGCTCATTGACTTGGTTGTTGTTGAAAGAAGACATAATAAAAATTTTATTATAATTTTTTAAACTCAAGAAGAGGAATGTATATTTTAGTCAATTTTATTGTTATATATGTCAATTTTGTGAATATTACAATCTAAATTTTAGCCAACCTAAAATGGAATAGGATGATTTTTGAGAATGCCTATGATTCCTAAAAGAATTAGCACAAATCCACTCTATATCCTTTAACATTCTTTTTGAGACACCCATAAATTATATTTATTTCAAATTCATTGCAATTATGATTTGAAACTTGGTTCTTGGATTTGACAATCCCGTAATTTCAGACTCGTTAATTTTCACATGATGTCTATGATTTGTTTGATATACAGGAAATCTCAAATTGTACATAATAATCCTGCATTTCTGATTCATGTATCCCGCATTTGTTTGTTGGGTTTTGTCTTTTGTTAGCTGAGTTATCTGCTCAAGAGATTCAAAATTTGCCAATTTAAATAAACCAAAAAAAGTCAAATTAAATGGTTGATTTTATTAAATATTTTACTTTCACTCAGCTGAGTTGCCCGCAAAAGTGATTAGAAATTTGGACCAAGAATTTGACAATCCTGCATTTTTATGTTCAGGTTCTGAATTTACAGTAGCTGAAAGCAAATGAAATATCATATTTTTTGTTGATTTACTAATAAAACACAATGTATCCAAAGTTGTACATATATGAGGTACAACAAATAGATATTACAATTTTTATATCCTGTATAGCCTATAAAATTGTATTCATCTTTATATTTCTCCCACTAGAGCTTAAATTTTTATTGTAATAAAAAATATTTTTACAGTGAAGAGTGTAAGTTACATAGTAGAATGAGAAATAGTTGCCTATTTTACCTTATTCTTATTGGTCAAGGTAGGGGTTTATTGCATTTTTGAGCTCCCTGGGATCACTTTAGTATACCATAGTTGTATAGATTAATTTTTTATATCAAGAGTATTCAGTACATCAAGTACTGTTAATTAAGAAAGTGTCAACTTCCAGTAGTCAATAAGACAAAAAACCAAATTCTCACTTTACTTAATAGTCAACTACCAGGGAGTCAATTTCACCACAGCTGCCCTTCAAAGGGGTTTCAGTGATAATGCCTATATATTATAGTCTATGCTTGTGAGCTGATGGATGGACCACTTGTGCAGCAGTGATATATTATTCTATATGCATACATAACATTATTGGTCATTGGTATAAATATTGGTGGGATAGATGTAAGAAAATCTCTATATAATTGCAATCATCTCAGATATTGGATATAGGTTTATAAGCAAGATCACACCCTATATATCTTGGCTTGTTTAGTAGAATATCTCAGAACACCTCTCAGCAGATTTTAATAGCTGTGGTGGATTGATAGGGTGGATTTCATTTGATAGAAGTGGGAATTTAGTTTAAGTAGGTTTGTTGGATATTTCAAATATTTGTTGTAAGTGGTTCCATGTGATGTTCCTTTGTATGTTTTTGTCAAGTTGGGATTGTAAATAAAGGCAGCTGCTTGGATGGAAATGTTTGTAGGGGTGAATAGGTAGGGGAATTGATTCACAGTTGCATTTTTCCAAGCTAATATGGGAAGGGGTTGATTGGGCTAGGATCCCTAAATGTATCGGATCAGTTATTTGATGGGTCGAGTCAACTTGGCAGGGGTTGATAAGGCTTGTGGATGAGGCACAGGTTATGTTTATTGATCAATTCTTGTTAGATCCTTTTTATGATGTCATGCCATCAAGTTGTCTTATTGGCTGTCGCGTGTATCCACTCGGATGGGGAGCGATAGTTTAATTTAATAAAAAGTAAAGGGAAATAATATTTTGAATCGTGGAGCGGGGATCCGGATCCGAGGATCTGCAGGGGCAGGTTTCAGTTGGGCTTGGAGTGGAATTAGGGCTTGAGTGTGCAAAAAATGTGGAATAAAAAATAGGATTGTTCAGAATAAAAATATCTTCCAGTAGTTCGTGACGGGAGAATTATGGCGAATAGAAGTCGAGTCAAAATAGAAGGGCCAATGAAGGGGATGAGGATAATTGAGTTGCGAGCGATGGATGTTAAATACATGGTGTATTCCCGAGGTCTCTCCACTTCATATCCACAATGTCAATGAATATGGCCCAGCAGATGGAGTTTAACGAAGTCAAGTCCTTGGATATCAAGCCATACCCTCTGATGACAAATGGTTATAACGTCCCACTAGAATACTACTCCAACTCCGTCCCCGAATCCAACTTTAGCCCAACCTCTCCCACCTTCTCTCACCACTACTCCCCCTACAACCAAACCCACCCACAACGGTTCAATGGCTACAACACCTACCCTCAGTCGCCTGTTCAACTCGTGTCGCCAATGCGCTCCCCCACTCAAGCCTACCCCTTCCACCAATATACACCCATCTACCAGAGACCCTCGTTACCTCCTCAAACTTTCTTCCACGGAAACGAGCAGGAGCGACGCCAACTTCGAGACTCGGTTCCTCCTCCATCTCTCAGCCGCCCCCCTGCTTTAATGCCTGCTGCCTTCCCTGACACTCCCCTCCGAGGCAATGAGCAAGTTGATTTCCTAGCTCAAAACCCTCAATATCTCAGCGGCTTGGCAGGTCAGAACCAGGGGAACCCAGGCAAGGTCAGCCGTGCTATTGCCGCCCAGCTGTTTGCCCGCGACGAAAATACTGAGCGTTTCCCCTGCACCATCTGCGGTCAAACGTTCAAGCGTATCAACGGCCTCAAGCGCCATCTGATGATGCACTTGCACATCAAGCCCTACAAGTGTGAAATGTGCTCCCGAGGCTTCTGCCGAATCGATGTCTACAAGCGCCACGTCCAGCGGGGAAGGTGCGTTAAGGAGTAGACCGGCTTTAAACTTTCCCAAATCTCCGCCGGCGAGGTTCTTCCCTAATAAAACAGTTTCCCCAAATATTTAACTTGCCAATAATTCCTTTTGCAACCAGGGGAGGTTCGGAACTAATCTCCAGCAGCCTTCCCTGGATAAACCTTTATCCAGCACCATTCACTCCCTGTTAGCCTCGCGATTATCCTTCTTCAAGCCCAACCCCACTCTAGATTATGACGTCATTATGCCTTAGCTTGTCAAAATAAATATTCTGCCTGTCGTAGATCTTAAATGACCCTTGCCTAGGGCTGCTTTGATACGTGTTCCCCTAAAAGAAACTAGGGCTGCTTCGGCCAAGCTCCAAGCAGCTGCGACTAGTTTCTGTGTCATTCCCTTCAAATATTTATTTAAGCATAGTTAAATATGTATATGATTCCGCTTTGGCTGTAGCGGCCCAGAGCCGAAAGCTAGCCGGGGCTGAGCCGTTGCATCCTTGGCCAGCAACTAAATGAGACTGTAACTAAACTTGGGTTAATAGATTTCAATGCCCTTGGTTAATTAATCCATTCATTCTAATTAAACTACTATTTTATTAGGTGGGAACTGGTTTCCAACACCGTTATCTTGAGTTGTCATGAAGGATAATATCCTCTAAACTGGAGGAATAAACAGATAGTAAATGACTAAACATCCTACAAGAAAAGTCTAGCACAAGAACTCATTATTCCAGCATCAAAGTCTAGTCTTCCAGCATCCGCACAACTTAATTTATCCGCCAATATTAGGCAGGAACTGAGCGAATACTAACTTGTTCATTCAGTTCGACAATGGTATAAAACTATTGCGATTAAATTCATGCATCTTCGCCACTCTTCTCGACTATTTAGCCGCTGAAAATAGCCACCCAAAATCATTCACACTATCTATATTTACAGCCTTTCTATTCGTTCATCCATTTCACTTACAGATCACAGGCAGACGGATGTAGCCTATCTCGGTGCGAATATCCATTCATTCACACCTGCCTAATCCCGGATCGGTTCGCTAAATGGACGAATCCGATAACCCAACCCTCACCTGATCCAACAAGCAACTCTGGATCCGAATTCGGTCTCAGGCAGGGGCTTCAAATTCCTAGCCATACCCTTACCGATTCTGAATCAAGATCCAACCATCTTTATCAAGGCAGTGGGAAATCCAGAGCTCCACTTCTACCAAGGGTCAAGAAGACACCGGAAGGGGTCTATTATGTGGTATCTCATCCCACACAAACCACCCCCACTTTGCAGCTTAGATCAAACCATAACTGCAGCTCCATGTTTAACCTTGCATATGAAACCACTGCCCAACCCTGCACAAGTTGTGGGGGACCCAGTATAAACCATCTACCAAGATATCTCTACGCTTCTGCCGGTCTAAGCTGGCTATGCAGTGAAATAAGAAGTAACTGATCTGATTTATCAACAGAGTTTAGATCCCAGTACTCTCATCAGACTAGAGATGGTAGCAGTTTCAGCTAAAGATTACCATTGAAAAGCAACCTCAATCCCTAAGCTGAAGTTATAGCTGTAACTGAGCTCAACAAGTTCAGTAAGTCGGAGTTAATGAATAGGGCAGCAGCCAGAGAGGAGCTAGTAAAATATGACAATAGGATAGGGTGTAGGGCTTGCCCATAAATGTGCTGAATTGTAAACTAAGGCATGTCGAGCCATTGGATCTAGATTTAGAAGATATATAAAAAGTTGGCACTGCACTTTTTAGAGCTGTTGAGATGGACAAGCCAAAGTTGGATCAGACCAAACTAAAGTCCCATATAGAAAAAAACATAACTGGTGTCAAGTATATACTTCTGAGAAGTATAATAAACGAGATAAAGGGGGAATTGAGAAGAGAATAGTACTTTATTTGACATAGAGATAGAGTATTGTATAGTATCATGGAAGCCACATACTGTCCATGTATGCCATGGTAGTCATGGGGCTTGCCTGGATAGTGTTCACAAGTGTGGTGTGGCGGGCAGGATGCCAAAAGAACAAAGCTGAGCTTCGCCCGCTTTGCCCTTTTATGGCATCCCGCCTAGGTACGCGTCCAGGTATCCTAGTTGAGTCACATTTTTTTGTTTATATAAAATCAGTGGCCTTTTAAAACTATTTTGTTAAACTCTAGTTGTTAAAAGGAGAGGTGTGTCAGGCAGGCTGCCAAAAGAGCAAAGCTGTGCTACGCTCAGCTTCACTCTTTTATGGTAGCCTGCTGATATGTGTTTCCAGTTATATCTGGTAAAAAGCGTTTAATAATGGTTGCTGATATGCATTTCTAGCCTATAGCTGGTAAAAGGAAAGATGTGTAGGCAGGCTACCAAAAGAGCAAAGCTGTGCTACGCTCAGCTTCACTCTTTTATGGTAGCCCGCTGATATGTGTTTCCAGTTATATCTGGTAAAAAGCGTTTAATAATGGTTGCTGATATGCATTTCTAGCCTATAGCTGGTAAAAGAAAAGATGTGTAGGCAGGCTACCAAAAGAGCAAAGCTGTGCTACGCTCAGCTTCACTCTTTACGGCAGCTCACTGGTATGTGTTTCCAGTTATAGCTGGTAAAAACTATGATTAAAGAATGGTGTGAAGTTTATATCTTTTGGACTTTAAATTTTTTGGCTTTTTAATGATCTTTATCATAAATCTTTTTAATGAACCCCAGAGGTGATGGCAGCCTGCTAGCATGCGTCTCTGGTCTCATACCTAGTAAAAACCTATTTAAAGATGCAGCCTCCTTATGGTTTCTTGGTAACAATTATTTAGATTTGTCAATGAAAAATAAGAGAAATCATTGAGTATATAAAGTTGAGCAGTGAGTAGGCTACCAAAAGCAAAAAGCTGTGCTAACTCAGCCCTATTATTAACAGCTTCACACTGTTATCTTTTTCTTTTTCCCTAGCAGAAATACCTTTTTGATAGTTCAGTATATCTTTTTTAAATTTATTTACTATTCTGGTTGTTAAAAGATGATTTAATGATATCTAAAGTATTTTTTTAATATAAAAATGATATCTTTATTATGATTGCTACTTTCAATTGGAGAAGTAAGGGTGTATGCTTTGTAAATACTCTATTATACTATTATCAAGGCTTTATTAGAGGTTTCTACCTTTTATTATGCTTATTTTTGCATTTAAGAGAATGAAGATTAATTAAAGTACTTTTAAGAGCTGTTGAGATACACAGACAAATCCAAACATATAACACCAAGTTTTCTCACATAAAAAATCAACACTTTATACATGTTAACAATAAAATTAGCACACTTAATATTTGTTTTGTACATAACTTCTGTGTGTTCAGCACTTGGTCTTGGTTATCTATCTCAACAGCTCTGATAAATACTGAATTTTTTCCCACATAATGAAACTGCAGCCCTTTTAATTTTCTTTATTTTCAGTATATATTTTGAACTCCAATGGAAATTATAATTACCCAAATTAATAAAGATCAAGTACATGTTATAAAAGTCTCTTTGTTTCCTGAACTTTATTTTGTAGTTTATAGACTTAATATATTATTTTGCAGCACACTTTGTTACTAAGATATAGTCTTTATTTGTTGGTGACTGCATATTTTATGATAACATATTGATCTTAATTTACTTTTAAAATATTGTCGTAACTGTGCTGTTTTAGCAGAGTTACAAGGGGAAAAAGATTTAGAGGATAGATAATAATCTTTATTGTGAGATAGTGATTATATAGCTATTGTGAATCAATGAATAGAAGGAACATGATTGGTGATCACACAGCTGGATGGAAGAGGGGGGTGGCTTGATCCTGTTAATGAGTCAAGCGCCAAATCAAGATATCCACTGTGAGGGATCATCATTTGCTCATGTTGACTGATTTGGTAATCCGAGTTGACTTCCGGGTTTGGCTTTGAGTGGCCGGGTAATTGGATTGCGGGTCACGAACCCGCTTGGTTGGAACCTTGCTGGCGGGTCAAGCCTGCGGTTTTGACACCCCCCCCCGACATGAAAGTTGGCCTCCTCAGGGGACAGGTTGTTGGGGAGGTCGTCAGGAGCCCGGGCGCCATATTGAACCAGTTGTTGTTTGGAAGCAGGCAGGGCGGTTTCTTGTTGCTTCTGTCTTGCTTTGTAAGGTTGTAGGCGGTCATGGTGTAGCGTCTTGTCCTGCTTACGTTTCCCAAGCCCTTGCACAAGGTAAGTGTTATTGTTGTTTACCTTTAGGATTATTGCTGGCCCTACTTTTTTGGGTTGTAGATTGCTCTTGTCGACATTCATGACCCAGACTTTGTCCCCAACTTCATGTTTTTGACGGATGGGAATGAAGGTCTTTTGTAAGTGTTCCTTTTCTTTGGCTGCTTGTTTGCTGTTGGCTTCCGTTACTTGAGGATCAGAACAAGGGGGGACTTGACTTGGAATTTCCAGTTTGGGTCCTGTCAGTGCTTGAATGATATTAGGCTGTGTGCTGTATACCAGTTCAAACGGGCTTTTCCCTGTGGATCTGTTCACTCGGGTTTGGCACACAAGTAACACAGTTGGTAGCTGCTTATACCAGTCTTCAGGTCTCCGGCAGTAAGTTTGGCTAAGGCTTGCACAAGGCTACCATTGAGCTGCTCTACGCGTCCATTGGCCTGTGGATGGTATGGTGTAGTGACAGTGTGTTTGACCCCATTTTTGGCAAGGTACACATTGGTGTTTTTGGAGGTCAATTCTTTGCCCCCATTGGTTATCAGGAGTTCTGGCTTTCCAAACTTACTGATGATTTCTTTGCCAATGAATTATTGGATGTTGTTACCGGTGTGTGATTTCACTGCTTGGGCTACTGGCCACCTTGTTGCAAAATCAATGGCTGTAATGATGTATTTTTTGTCATTGTGCGTTCCTGGCATGGGGCCTACAATGTCCAGAGCCCATACCTTGAATGATAGTTGGGTTTGAATGAGAAGTACAGACTTAGGCGGGGTTTTGCTTCTGGTAAACTTTTTGCAGACCTCACACTGTTCTAACACTTCTTGGACATTGCAGTATAAGGTTGGCCACCAGGCTTTATGTTTTAGGAATTTGTACAGATTTCAGCTCTTGGTATGTCCAAGATCTCTGTGGTAGCAAAGAATGGTATCAACTTGTTGATGTGTGGGAATGTAGGGGATGGTCATGCCATCTGACATCTTTCTATGAAGAGTCCCATATACATCAGCAAAGAGGAGCTCATTCTTGATGACTGTTTCTTTGGTGATATTGGTTATGCCTGCGGGGAACCCTTTGTCTTTTGTATGGAGTACTAGGAGAGGCCAGTCTGGGTCAAGCCCATTCTCTCTCCTAGAAGCACGGACATACAGGTGGGACAGGGCGTCTGCCATGGCGAGTTTGGCCCCGGGCTTATATTGGATGAGCATGTTAAACCTTTCTAGGACTTCCATCCACCACGCTTGGCGGCGTGACAGGTTTGCTTGTGTCTTGAAATAGATGAGTGACTTATGATTGGTTAATGCTGTGAATTCTTCCTGCCGTTCCAGGCAACAGCACCATTTGACAAGGCAGTGTACGATGACCAGGAGTTCTTTGTTGTGGATAGGGTATCTACACTCACCATCTGTCAGCTTGCGCAAAACATAGGCTACGGGCAGGAAGTTGCCGTCACTATTCTTAATTCACAGAACTCCCCCAATGGATGCATCTGAGGCGTCGGTTTCCATCTGGTATTTGCCATCCCGTTTGGGGTATTGTAAGATGAGAGCTGTCGTGAGTTTTTCCTTGAGGCGTCTAAAACAGAGGTCACGTTGGGGGGTCCATACAAACTTGGACTTGGCACCTGTTATGGCAGACAAAGGGGCAGTCAAGACGCCACAGTCAGGTATGAAGCGTCATACATAGGCCACCATTCCCAAGAAGGTGCGTAGTTCTGACTTGTTCTTGGAGGGGTGGCATCTTGCAGATGGCTTGTATCTTCTGACTGTTGGGTTTGATGCTGTCCTTTGAGACTATGTGTCCCAAGAAGGGTAGTTGCTCCCGGAAGAACTGGCATTTAGAGGGCTTGGCCAGCAGTTTGTGTTGTGCCAGGGTTGCAAAGACTTCTTCCAGGTCCTTGTGATGCTGTTCTACCAAGGGGCTGTAGACAATGATATTGTCCAGGTACACGATGGCGTGTCTGCCTATGTGTGGTGCAAACACTTTGTTCATGAAGGTTACAAAGGTGGACAGGGCATTGGTCATGCCAAAGTTGAGTACCACGCATTTGTAGGAACCGTACTTGGTGCAGAAGGCTGTCTTGGGGATGTCTTCCTCCTTGATACAAATCTGATTGTACCCTGAAGCTAGGTCAATCTTGGAGAAGACGGAGGCTCCTCCCAAGGCGCCAAAGAGATTGTCAATTAGTGGTAAGGGGTAACAATTCTTGATGGTGACTTTGTTCAAGGCGCGGTAGTTGGTGACCAGGCGTAAGGTACCATCCTTCTTGGTCACAAAGAATACGGCGGCCCCAAAGGGAGACTGTGAGGGGCAGATAAGTCCTTTTTCCAGTGCTTCCTTGAGATAGGCGTGCAGGGTGTTGTCCTTGTTTGGGGTCAGCCTGTAAATGGGGCGAGCCTTGGGTACGCCCCCCTTGAGTTGGATAGAGTGTTGGATGTGCTTCTCAGGGGGTAGACCAGGTAACGCTTCCTTAAAGATTTCTGGGTGACGGGCCACAATGTCACAATCTTGCGGTGTGGAGGTGTCCTGATGATCCTTGAAGTGTATGATTTCATACTGGCAGGAGTCCCAGTCAATAGCTTTCAGGTTTTCCTTCTCATCCAAGGTCTCTGTGATGCATACAAAGATGTTGTCTTGTAGGAGTTGGTCTACAGAGTCTGGGTAGATTTGGTGGTTGACACCTTCACGCTTGATGGTCAACACTGAGGTTGCCCAGTCCACGTGGGGGTTGTTTTTCTGTAACCAGTCTAGTCCCAGTACAATGTCAAACTTAGGGAAGTCAATGACGGGACCTTGGATGGTGGAGTGGAGGTTCTCGAGCATGATGGAGAAGGGGGCAGTTTCTTTTGTCACAGCAATGTGATGTTCATCAGCCAGGACCACGTTTTTAATCCGCAAAGGATTAGTGGCCAGCTTGAATTTATCCACAAAGCTGCTTTTGACTAAGGTTCAATCTGCGCCCAAGTCCAAGAGAGCTGAGCCTGTGTAACTGCAAAAGCGGAAAGGGTAAGACATCAATTTATTGGGATGTCTGGTGATGGTGTATAGCACTGGGTCTTCTGAGGACCCTTGGATCATTGGGCATTAGTCCACGTCCTTGGGTCGGTATTCATTGTTGGGCGAGTCAGGAGTTGCGTGGGGAGAGCTTGGCTTGCTTAGTGCTCTACCCGGGCTTTTCCCTCATCTTGGTTGCCTTGGGTGGCGGTGACAAGGAAATGGGTACAATTTGATTGTCCGTTATTTCTGTTCCCATTCCTATTTGATCATGTGGGTTTGTGGTTGTTGTTGTTACCATTACCTCCAGGAGGTGGTTGAGAGGAACGCCCACTTGAATGTGAGTCCTTGGGTCTCTCTTGTTTCCCAGTCTGTGCCTTGTGCAGAGCATTGGATGTTTGCTCCGCTTTTTCTGCTTCACAGTACAGGCTTTGTAGGTTGGTAACTTGGTCCAGGTTCACATGTCTCATTACGTGCAACTTGAGAGCGTCATAGTACATGAGGTGTGTTGCTGGAGTGTCAAAGGCCATGTCAGATGGGGCGCAGAGATGGGGTTCTTCGTAGGCGTGGGTGAGTTCTTTGACAGTGCCTGTCTGGGTTAGGTTCTTACTTGGCGTATGATCATGAGTGCTGTATCCTTAAGCACAAATATTGCCAAAAAGTGCTGTTTGAAAGTGTCCCAGTTCTTGTTGGTGTGCTCTTCATGCCACTTGTTGCACCAAGTGCCAGCGTCATGGGTCAGACAAATGGAAATCTCTGCAATCCAAAAACGCTGTGGGCACTCCATCTGAGCCAACTTGCTTTGGGCGGACTGAATCCATGCAGCAGCATTGTTGTCGTTGGCCCCCGCAAAGGGTTCCAAGGTGGCACTGCAAAGTCTTTGTGCTACATAGGCGGGCATGGTGGTCTTGTCAGCTGGTTGCGGCATCAAGGGAGGTGCCTGAAAGAAACCTTGTGCAGACATGGCGTTGAAGGCGGGTAGCGGGATCACCGTGTTTTGGTAGAGGACAAAGCCATCAGGTATTGCGGTACCAGGAGTATACGGAGTCCAGTTGGGCAGGAGGCCAGACATAATTCTGTCAAGGATTTGTTGGCCGCGGCGTATGCGGGCAACAGGCGGAATTTTTCAAGATAAGGTAGGATGGAGAACCTAACTGTGCTGTTTTAGCAGAGTTACAAGGGCAAAAATATTTAGAGAATTGATAATAATCTTTATTGTGAGATAGTGATTATATAGCTATTGTGAATCAATGGATAGAAGGAACATGATTGGTGATCACACGGCTGGATGGAAGAGGGGGTGGCTTGATCCTGCTAATGAGTCAAGCGCCAAATCAAGGTATTCACTGTGAGGGATCATCATTTGTTCATGTTGATTGATTTGGTAATCCAAGTTG
Organism: Entomophthora muscae; assembly: GCA_014839935.2. Lineage (NCBI taxonomy): Eukaryota > Fungi > Entomophthoromycota > Entomophthoromycetes > Entomophthorales > Entomophthoraceae > Entomophthora > Entomophthora muscae. Next base: position 145,280 of record QTSX02006431.1, read on the forward strand.
ACTTCTGGGTCTGGCTTTGAGTGGCCGGGTAATTGGATTGCGGGTCACAAACCTGTTTGGTTGGAACCTTGCTGGCGGGTCAAGCCTGCGGTTTTGACAACTCTGCGCCAGCTGCATTCCCCACAAAAAATGGGTCCAGGAAGCCACCAAGTGTGAGAGAGGGGGGCTAAACTAACTAAGTTTGGCTCTCATCCTGGTGTAACAAACCACCAGGATGCCATCTAGTGCAGAACTGGGATGACTACTCAGAGGGGGGACCATAGGGAGGACACCGGGGACAACTGAGGGAAGTAGGCATTCAAACCCATCAGTATCAGGCCGGTGAGCAACCAAGGAGTGCGGGTAGGAGTGGGAGAGGACACCTTGGAGGGCCCGGGGGTACTGTATGCCTCTGGACCACGTTGGGGAGGGGAGGCATGGAAGGCGCTGCTCCTTCAGAAACAGGGGAAGTAAGATCCACAGTGTCTAAGTCCAAATCATCACACGTCAAGCTCTTGTCCACAGCCTCTCCAGAAAAGAGAAGACTGCTGGGGAGGTTCCAGAGACTGGCAGGGTCTCTACCTACCAGATGAGCCAATGAAGAGATTTTTCCCCACAGATCAGGGGAGGTGGACCACAGAAGTAACAAGAACGGAGCCAGGGAAAAAACCACAAATTTAAGCGCTGGAAGTATCATAGGAATATTCTTCACAAAATTTGGGGCAGGTGGGTAGGGTTTTCTGGACAAAATCAGAGGGAAAATATCCTGGTAGGGTAGTCTTAGAACAGGATGCAAGGAGGAGCAACTGGGTGGGTCTGGGCAGCTTCACTATAGCCTCAGATACCTTTAATAATAACAGGAAGCAAGAGCGGGTTCAAAATCAATGATTTCAATAGAAAATTTGAAATAACAATAGGTATTATAAGAAAAATCAATTGAAAATTTAAATTTTTGAACTTGGTTTCAAAAGCAAGAACGGGAAAGGCAACTACTGGATGAACCAATACTAGTATAATGAACCAGAAGAGAAGCCAGGTTCAAAACCGGCTGACAGAAGGTAAGCTTGAAGCAGAAACTAACACTAAAATCTTTAGGCTATAGGAACTCAAACTGGGTTCCAAAATAACATAAATATTAAAATAAAGTGCAGAATGGCTCCAAACTTTAATATTATTGGAAAATAGACAAGCAGGGGACTAGAAGTCCCCTTGCTTGCATAAAAGAGATGGGCTGCAAATAAGTTGGGTCACATGACAGTGGAACCAAATCTAATTGGCTGGAGGCAAAACTTTGCTAGGCAGGGGCAGGGGGACTGGAGGGTTTCATTCCAATTTCCGCGGTCAGATCTGATTGGCTGGAAGAGGCACTGGTCATTTGGAATTCACTTGTGTTGCTCAGTGCCAATGTGGCGGTCTCTGATTGGCCAGATCTAATGGTTTTTAGAAGTGGGCAATACCAAGCTAATAAGTAGTCCAAATTAACCAGTGTTTCTTCCCAGGAGGGAGCAACCAAAGGCAGAGATTCCGCAGGGTAGGCCAGCACAAACCTCTCATCTACCGTGTGAGCTAAATCATTTAAAGAATTAAGGGGTTTGGCAGGAATTTTAGAACCTTTCTTGGTACAAAAAGGGAAAATTGAGTGATCCAAAGCCAGAGGTGGCAGTGAATTTACAGCAAGTGCCTGTACAAGAACACAGCTAACTGGTTTGCCACCTGGGTTGGCTCACAAACTGACAGCCAGCTTGACAAATGGGAAGAGTTCAAAGAAGACATCACACACAATTTCTGCGTCACCAAATCCCTCCAAGACATTGCAATACAGCTCAGCCTTCTTCCTCAAAAGACCACTATCACGGCCTACACCAATGAGTTTGAGGAAATACGCCGCAAAATCCAAAACCCAGCACAAGCTGACAACGTACATACTAGAGCCTCATTCATCAACATAATGAAACCCTCTGTTGCTGCCCTCATCTGCCCAGAGGCCAACACCTCCATGCCTGCGCTCATTGAAGAAGCCAAGCACGCAGAAAAACACACAAACATGAAATATGCGGCACATAACAGCAATCACTCCCCAAACAGCAACGGCAGAGACAACTCTAATGGCAACAAACGCCAAAACACCAATTATAGCAACGGCAGCTCTAATTACAACAATGGCAATCACAGCCAAAGTGCAAACTGCTCCTGTCCCAAGAAAGAGGACACTGCCAAAGTAAACAATGCTGAAACAGCAACCTGCTATGAGTCTGACCACACATTCTCTGACCTCAAAGGTCTCAAAACAGAGGATCAGGGAAAAGAGGAGGGGGAACAGGCTTAAGTGCCCCTGTCTCCCCCCAACTTGACAAGAAACTGTACCAAGCACAAACTTTGCTGCTTGCATCCCATGTGTCCCACAATCCTCCATTTTTATGAACATAAATATAAAGATTGCTCACAACTTCTTGTCTACTCATGCACTTATAAATCTCATACACATAAAATTTTATTTGACTCTGGTGCACAACACACCAAGGTTAGCAAGCCATTTTTAACCAAGTACAAAATATCAGTTGTCAAATCCAACTTCAAATAGGCCAGATTGGCAGACAAATCAAAGGCTCTACTCAAAGGCAAAACAACTCCCTTCAGAATTGACCTCCAAGGCATACAAACGTCCATCAAAGAACTTGTCATGAACAACATAAACTATGACATTATAGCAGGTATGGACTGGTACACCTGAGTAAACCCTGGTGTATGTTGGAAAAAAACCATGACCATCAAACATAACAGAGTCTATTTTAATATCCCCAAAGAACCCAACAACCTCATTCTAAGAGACACAGTATGTGTCCAGGTCATAAACCAAGACAACTCAGAACGTCTAACCAAATATAGTACCCTCTGCATAAAGAGGTACACTAAATTCAATAATATGCAATTAACCAAAATCCAATGCCCAGAACTTTTGGCACTCCTAAATGAATACACTCACGTATTCAAGGAAGAGCTCACAGAGTTTCCACCCAAACAGGAGGTCAAACATAGCATCAACTTATGTAAAGCCATGCCCAAACCTGCACCCCTCTACAGAATCTCCCCCATGGAGACCTGTGGGGTTCCTGGTCACCAGTCCCCATAGTGTGTCCTGGGTTGTAGCCAGGGACCAGCTTGGAGGAGTTGTCATTCTCCAACAGGGGTGAAGAGTTGGTGAGAAGCTTATACTTGGCTTGCATAAGGGCAAACTCCTCCAGTACCTTTCCAATCACCAAGCAAGCATCTCCACTGTATACCTGGACTTCAGCAGGCGTCAGCCCTCCTGTAGGCCAATACCAATCCTGTAGTGGTCTTGCAAACTCTTCTCCAATGAACTCTCTTCCTCTATTTGACATCTCCAAATGCCTAGTCACCTTCTCCCACTCCTCCTGGGCAGATTTACTAGAGGCAAACTTCCTGCACCCTAGGTGATAGGATTCCTCATCCCCTGGGCTAGGATAGAAAATATGGGGTAATTGACTCATGAGACTTAAATACTCTTTTCACACGGGAAATTCAGATAGGGGTTGTAATAGGCGCTTTATTCTCTGTCAGAAGTAAGATCCCCTTAGAAACCTTCTGAGATATTGCCTTGGGGAGGGAATAAGAAAGGTTTTGTGCCAAAACTTGGATTCCTTTAACAATATCTTGGACTCCTTGTACTTGGTCTTTGACTCCTGCTCCTTGATCTTGGGCTCCTTTGCTTTGGTCTTGGGCTCCAGCACTTTGGTTGTGGACTCTGTCATCTTAATCTTAAGCTCCTGTGGTCTGACTCAGCTCTGGCTTCCTATCCTTGGTCTTCTGCTCCTTTTGTAGCTTTGGTGGCCTTTTTAATCCACTTGATCCAGTCCCTGAAGAGTCTCAGATAGCTCTCCCTTTTATAGCCCCTTGTTTCAGACCAAAATCCTCTCTTAGAACTCTGGTTCTTTAAAGCTTAAACTATCCTGTTTTTCTTCTTCTATAATATATCAAACTTTTAAACTTACTTCAGCCAATGAAAGCCCTGATTTTTCTGCTTCTGCTCCCCATTTTTTAGGCTTTAACTCTCAAGTTAAAGCCCTTAAAAACTGATTAAGTAGGCTCTGGGTTGCAGCCAATCAAACGCCTTTCTTCAACGGTTTTGCCAAAAAAGTTTACCCGGATGACCTGTTCCTGACCCTGGTTCAAACTCAAAGCTGTCCTGCTCCGGGTAAACAACTGCTCCGCGTTCCAAACGGTTTTGCTGTAATTCCCGTCACGTTTCCCCAGCAAATCTTGAGTGCTTCCACATATGTTTTACTTAGGCAATTTTTGATCCTTCAATTTTTCAACGTTTCTCCGCATTTCTTTGTGTTTCTGTCAACGTTTTGCATCTTCAAACCCGCCTGTTGCTTGTCCTTTTGCCTTCCTAGTCATTCTTGGCAAAATTTGCTCTTTTGCCCTCACAGTTTTTCTGTTCTTCTTCCAGCTTCTTTCTGGTCCATTTTCTCTTTATTTTTTTTTCTAAAAATAACCTATAGTTCTAATAAACTATAGGTTATTTTTTCTCCTCTTTCTTTTTCCTTATTTGATTTTTAATTCTTCTTTAATCATAATCAGGCAGTATTTGATTATTCTTTAACTGCTTCTTTATATCCAAATTTCTTCTCAAAAGTCACTAAACCAGCTCTTCCAGCCTCTGTATTCAGTCCAGCTAGGTCATCCTCTCAGCTCTTCAGTTCTTCAGCACCAACTTCTGGTCCTTTGGCCATCCTAAACCATGATCTGCTAGTCCTTCATCATGTCTTCTTGTCCTTCTGCTGATCCTTAACCAGTTCCTCACCAAATTCTCACTAGGAACCTTATTTGTTCCTTTAACACATTGAACCATATTGGTCCATTCCATTCAATATGAATTAAAAGTTCATCAACTAGCCTTCACTGTGACCAAACAGTCCCTCTTGCTAGTTTTCTCTGCTAATTCCATGAACCACCTTGGTTCTTTATCTCAGCCCCCATTCCCAGAACTTGTAGACCCAGGCATGAGTCTAAATTGAACTGGCATTTGACTGGGCCCTTGCAAGTGGCAATCCACTTAGGCCATTTAACCATAAATCTATGTCTATGTGTTGTCTTTACTCACCCAGGTGATGAAGTCTGAGTTTTCAGTTGCAGAGTAATCAGCTCTACTTCCCAGAGGCCTGATCACACCAAGTTCTGCAGCTTGCTTCCCCAAGCAAGCCACCTTGGTGACACCTCTGAGCATGCCTATACCCTCCAATGCTCACTTTGGGTTTCCCCAAAGCTCCCATAGGGGCATAAACAAGGACACCCTGCCAGTTTTTTAGGCAGGGTGCTTGCTCACAGACCTCCTGCAAGCGTATTAGGGTATGTTGAGCCCTCAGAGCTCTTCCCCTCCCTGGCAGCCCGCATTACCCACCAGGGGTCCAAACTTACTCCCCCCAAACAGACAAAGTTCCCTGCTTGCTATTTCAGTCTTCACCCTCCTGCAGCCATGGTTCTCTTCTAGGTGAAGCACTATAGCCCAAAGCAGCCAACATCTTCTGTAAGGTTTAGGCAACAACTGCCTCAGGTAGTCCTTTGTTACCTACCAGCCAGGCCTTACTTACCCTAGTAGACCAAGTTACCTACTAGGCTCCCCCTTACTTACCCCTAGCAGCCCCATGTTACCTACTAGTTTACAGCGTTGCCAGCTAACCACACATTGTCACTCTTCAGAATATTGCCTTTATTTGAAGCCAAATCAACCCTTGCCCGCAAAACAGCACACATGTGGATCACCACAGACACCATCTGAGGACCATCACTAACCAGGCCAATAGCCAGGCCTGTGCACAGAAAGGCATCAGAATCAATCTTTTCTCATCCAATGAGACCTCTTTGGCACCAGTCAAAACCATCCAATCAGCATCTGCTTTATCTCAGGAGGCAAACACAAGCCTATTCTCAAAGGAAGGCCAAAGAACTGTAACCAACCAGTCTATTAAGAAGATTATGACCATGTATGTGGATGGGCTAGACTTTTTTACAATCACTGAACGCCTTGGGGTTACCCGGGCAACCATTGTTAGGAAGTTCTGCCAGGGATCCATCAGTTTGGAACCTGATGTCTAATCAAATAAAGGAATGGTCCCAAATCAAACTTGACCAACCAGGATTCAACCAGAATTCCAATTATCAGCATGTTAACAAGACAATCAACAAGTCAGAACCTTCTAAAAATGAAGATAACTGGTTGATGAAGTAATAATCACCAGTTTAAGCAAGGATATACCAGGGGCGTTTTGATAAAAACATGCAGAATATGGACTTTCTCAACATAGTGAGAATTCAGAAAATAAGAGCCAAAATATATCTGGTAAATTAAGAGCCCAATGATAGGAAAGCAGGATTGTCAAATCCTTGGTCAGAAATTTGAATCACATTTGTGGGTTGGCCTTTTTTAATTGAATTGAGCTCTTTGTATTTTGATTTGAATATTCCAAATTTTAGAGTCTCACAGACACTTTGAAAATTCCACATTAAGCTGCATGTTTTAGGTGGGCAGAATGAATCAACTTGAATCAGATTTGAAGTGTTGAAATCCAACAACCAGCTTCATCAAGTTTACCATGTTTTTTAGAATTGCGGGATTGTCAAATCCAAGAACCAAATTTCAAATCATAAATGAATGTCATTATTAAACTTAAATACAGTAGTTTTAGAAGCTATGGCAACAAGCAAAAATACTTTGAATTTAAACAAAAATAACTTAGATGTAAACAAAATTAAAACAAATAAATTTATATTAATTTACAATAGATTTATTAATTTTTAATTTTGTTTACATCTGAGTTTTTTCATTTAAATCCAAAGTATTTTCACTTGTCACCATAGCTTTTAAAACTACTGTAATAATTTCTGGATTTAGGATCCAAATTGAATGTACAGTAAGAAACTAGGGAAAATCAGTCCAAATCAAGAAGCTCCACTTTGGATAAAATCAAATGAAAAATTCAATTTTGATAGCCATGTTTAGACATGAAAATTAAGTGAGATGTAAAATTGTCTAAACCTGGAAATTATACAATATTCTGCACTCCAAATCACTAATATAGCAACCACAAACCCACATAGTGATATATGAGCCACCCTCCTGACAATGCAGAATTTTTTTAAAAGTTTTTTGGCCCCCAGAGTAGCAAGGGGCCAAAAAAACTTTCTTTTAAGGAAGAAAGAAGAGGTGGTAAAGATAAACCATCAGTTTACTACACTATGTTTTTATGTATTGATATTAAGGATGCTTGATTACAGTTGATTTTAGAAAAAACTAATAATAAAATAGAATTATATATTACAATCTATATTTATCAAGTTGCTTTTTCCTTGTTGCGGTAATTGATATTTGTTGTTTATAATGTGCCTTCATTTAATTGGATAGTGTCAGGAACCAGGCATAGGTAGAGGCATTAGGTGACTCAGGACGGGGTACCACCGGGCCAGTGGGTAATGCCCACCATAGGATGGGTGCTAACTTGATAATGTAAGATAAGGATTGCCTGAGTAAAGAACAGGGCCTAGAACTGGGCACCATAAAGTCCACCAATCCTGTCAAAGTAATATAGAGTACTCCAAACAGCTGGGTAGACGTGGTCTTGGTGGTGATGGGGGATCTATTGGGCGGTCAGGTTGCAGGGTTAAGGGCGGAGTCATGGGAATGAAGTATGCTGGTAGATAATTGTACTTGTATTTGAATAATAAAGGCGGCACCTTGATCCTCTTTCCTTTATGTCCTAGGTATTCAGTCTCTCTAGTTCTTTCCAAGGGGTTGGCAATGAGGATGGGCTCCAAGCTGTACTCCAAGTAGGCAGGGTTGGGCGGGTATTTGGTAAAATGCACAGGCCCAAAGGGGGCTCTAGGGGAAAATATAGTGCCTGAGGCGGGTTGGAAGGTTAGTCTCTAGAGGGGGCAGTTGCCTGATTGTCTACTTGTCCAGAGTTGAGATAAAAGATCACTAAGAATAGATAAGGTAGGATTTGTTTGAACCAAAGGTTCATAAAACTTTATTATCAAAAATGACAATATGGTTATCACCATACCACCAGGGCTTTTATACCATGGGGTTTTGCTTCTTCAATTTTTGCAGGGTTCAGTTTTTCAGACAATTCACTGGAAGGGCATGGATCCTGGTTTTTGGTTTCAAGGGCGGCAGATCCTAGTTGTGCTTGCTCTGGTGAACAGAAGTGGCAATGCTTTGTTCTGCCGCTGCTGTTTACCATATCACCTGAGCAGGCCAATTGCATTACCCATTCTGGACTGGAGACTGGCAGTAGCTGATGATAATTGGCAGGGATAGCAGTAGGCCTTGTTTTAACCTCCTTTAGGCAAGCTACAACTTCTGCGTAGGTCTGGGTTTTTGATGGCAGACAGTTAACAGCAATCTGGTGACTATTTGAGAAATCATCTTAAGAATCTGGCAGGTCTTGAAGTAATTCAACAACTTGGGTTTGCAACTCAATGAGTTGGCGGGTCCTGTCTATCCTGGGTGACTTGACTTGCCTTTGGAGGGTCAGGGTTTGATTCCAGGGTTTCCAATGTTGATATTGAACTTCCAGTCTTGATACTTGACAGGCTGGTAGGTTCCTGTTTCTCCTTATTGGGGCAAGGCATCTCCAGCAGCCCAGGGTTTGGTCCAACTGGCAGTCTGGAAGGCTCCTGTCTACCCTGGTTGACACAAGGCTTTTCCTGAGGGCTGGGGCTCAATTCCTGGGTTTTCAATACAAGTATTGAAATGTCATTCATGACACTGATTTAAATCCTGACTCTATTACAAATATTTTTCTAGATGACATTTTCTAGATGTTGTATTGCATCAAATATATGTCCATATCACTCCTGTCAAATAAATATAAACAATTAATTAAAAAAGTAAAATGTAAAACTCTTAAGGTATTTGTAATTTTTATTAACAAATATTATTACTCATGTATAAAAACATTCTCTAAGTTTTTGTTTAGTAATAGTTTGCTATTTAAAAAATCTGCTAAAATTAGTTATAATAGAAAATAAAAATAAAAATTAATATAAATTTATTGAAAAAGGTCTTATTAAGTGCACCTGTAGTGGGTTCTTTGGTATTCAACCACCTGGCAAGGGAGGTGGCGCACAACCTCCACTGCCACACTGTAAACAGTGGATACACTGCTATTAAAGTATTCTTGGCAGCTTGTAAAAGATAGTAGGGTTAGATGGGAGTGAAGCAGCTGATTTTCAGATGGGGCTGTAAATGTAAGAGAGGGGTGCTAAACTAACTAAGTTTGGCTCTCATCCCAGGGGAAATATCCACCAGGATACCATCCAGTGCAGCATTAGGATGGTCACTCAAACAGGAGTCCAGAGAGAGAATATGGAGGATAATTGCGTAAAGTTGGAATTAAACCCCATCAAAGCTATTCCTGCAAGCAACCAGGGGGTACGCTGGGTGCTGTAGCCTTGGGGAGCAGGTGTAGTCTGGAAAGTGAGTTAGAGATCCTCCACTGGGGGCGCAAGCACAAGGGGGTCCTCTCTGTGTGAAGCTCTGGGGGGCAGGTCAAGAAGGAGCAGATCCAAATCATCACAAGTGAGACTCTTCACCAAGTGCTCATCAGAGATGAGAAGGTCCTGTGCCCTGTCAGGGAGATCTTCTACAAGATGAAGAAGTTGGGAGGGGTTATCACCCACTTGGAACACAGAGGAGGAGATTTGTTCCCAGAGGTTGAGGAGGTAGAATGGATAAACAGGAGAACCAGAGACAGCGTGAAGGCAACAAATTTTATAATTGGAACCAAAATAAAAGGGGAGGAAACAATGTGACTGTGGTACTAGTATACACAGGTCCAGGTGTAAAACTGATTTCAAATTAAAGAGTAAACTTTTTGGGTCTGGGGAAGCAAAAGAGGCAACTGGGAACCTTGGTTTCAAAGTACAAGTGTCAGGAATCCATCCCATGGGAATTCCTGAGAACTTGCAGGAGGGCAGACGGCCCACAGGCCCAGAGGGTAGGGCTCACCATAGGATAGAAGCTAAATTTACAATATAGGATAAGGACTTGCCTAGGATGACACAGGGTCCGCTTTAGGGAATCATGGAATCAACAAGCCCAGTAAGGGTAATGTAAATCACTCCAAATAGTTGTGTTGAAGTGAACTCATTGGTGGCCACAGGTTCCTGTGGGCAGTTGGGCCGCAGGGTAAGGGTCAGAGTCATTGGAACCTGGTAGGCTGGCAGGTAGTTATATTTATCTTGGAATAACAAAGGGGGCACTGTAATCCAGGCTTCTTCTCTGGCAATGATCTAAGTCTCTTGAGTTCTGGCTTCAGGTTTGTAAAGCAGGATTTCCTCTAGAGTGAACTCTGAATATTCCAGGTTAGGTGGGTGTTCCATGAAATTTACTGGGCCAAATGGTGCTCCTTGTGGACAAGATAGTTTGTGCAGACAGTCTGCGGTTTCTTGGGATTGATTGATGTGGGGAACAAGGCCGCAGAGGTTAGATTGCAAATGAAATAAAACTAAAATAAAATATGGAATGACCTGGTTGAACCAAAGGTTCATATCACTTTATTGCAAGAATGGCAATGGGCAACTTCCTGGAATCCCAGGGTATTTGTATTCCCATCTTCCATAGGAAAACGTTTGTAATCCCCCTCAGGCCGGGAATTATCATTCCCAGGCGGTCCGCATTCCACAGGAAGTTTATTCAATTATCCAACTGTAGTGGCCCCAGTTATCTTGGTATTTCTGATCAGGCCTGTGCTCTCATTGACGGGACTAACAGGATCCTTTTGAAGGCAAGGCATTGGCACAGGTATCTCTAGGTTGGTAGGTCTCAGGAGTTTCACTGAAGTTGAATTTGGCTCTGGTTTGAGCCCAAAAACTGTGGGCAGCCTGCAGGATGTCAGGGTTTAAATCCCATAGCTGAGATTCTTCCATGAGCATTGTTAACAATAGTTTGTCATTTGTGACAACAAGTCAAGAAGTAGCCGTCAAATTAAGCTTAAATGGTTCAAAATTGAGGTGGGAGTGAGAGCAAGACAAAACTAAATTAAAATAGGTAGATATATGATTTTATATTCTAACAACCATAATTCAAACTAGGTTTCAAAGTCAAAAGATTTCAGGATTGGCAATTCTTTTACTCTTGAAACCCAGGCCCAAGGTTGGGATTCAAACCATGATCCTGAATCCCCACAGGCCGCCTGCCTGCAATTTCCTGAGGTTGAGCCCCCGCAAGCTGAAGCTGAGATTGATGGTTAAAATGGTAAAGTAAGCCAAACCAAAGAAATTAGTGCACCAAATGGAGGAGTAATCAAGGCGCCTAATGGAGGCAACAAAACTTCAACCATTAGCTTTATGAGCTTGAAGTATACACTAGTGGCCAATCAAGAGCCATACCCAGAAGGAGGCACGGGCCTGCGGCCTAACCCCATGACCATAACTATAGAGCTGTTGTAACTGTGCTGTTTTAGCAGAGTTACAAGGGGAAAATATTTAGAAACTAGATAATATTCTTTATTGGGAGATAATGATTATATAGCTGGTGTGAATCATGAGTAATAGGAACATGATAGCATTGATCACACAGTTGGATGATGAAGGGGGTGGCTTAATCCTGGTAATGAGTCAAGCGCCAAAACAAGGTATCCACTGTAAGGGATCAGCATTTGATCATGTTGTTGAATTTGGCAATTCAAGTTGACTTCTTAGTCTGGCTTCAAGTGGCCGGATAATTGGGTTGCAGGTCACAAACCTGCTTACTTGAAACCTTGTTGGCGGATTGAGTCTGCTGTTTTGACACTCCCCAACTGGGTAGGACACGTCATTTCAAATTAAATTTGAGATGGCGTTTTTTGTGTTAGTGATTTTGAATAAAAAATAAAATAAAATAAACAATAAGATAGTTAAAACTTACATATACCTTTATAATGCGGCATCTCAAATTTACACCATCTCAATTCTATCACTTTGAGTCATATTAATTAAATCTTATTTTGCTAACTTTATTTACATATGAAATCACTTAGTGTGGGGCGTGTTTACGCCATCTTGACTTTACGTCATTTTGAATTACGCCATTTATCTTAAACTAAAATAAGCTTATACCCAAACTAAAATAAAGCCTGTTGTATAGTGCCAGAAGATGTTCCTATAGTATTAATCTAAGACACTTATAATAAGAATAACCTAAATAGACGCCACTATGATAGTCCTTATAGTGATTGTCATTGCTGGGTAAAAAAACCAGCTTTATCATATGTAATTTATAGCTTTATTATACATGGATATATTGATAAGGGTTCTCTTAATAAAATATTTTAATAGTAATTTTAATATGGAAGGGGGTGATTATGCCATTTTGATTTACATCACTTCAAATTCCATCAAGTTTCATATCACCCAATTGATTCAATGCACACAATGGATAGGGGAAAATAAGGGGAAATTACCTATGACGCCAGGCTACGCTATACTGTAAATTCAGAACCTGAACGTAAAAATGCAGGATTGTCAAATCCTTGGTCCAAATTTTGAATCACTTTTGTGGGATGGCCTTTTTTTAATTAAATTGATTTTTTTGAGTATTTATTTGAATATTTGAAAACGCAAAAACTCATAGAAACTTTGCAAAGTTCAAGTTGAACTGCATATTTCCAATGGACAAAATAAATTAACTGGAATCAGTTTTGAAGCGTTCAAATCCATCAAACATTTTCATTAAGTTTACTATGTGTTTTGGAATTGAAGGATTGTCAAATTCATGAACCAAATTTCAAATCACTTTTGAATGCCACTAGTAAACTCAGATATTAATTGCAGGAACTGGAATCCAAATTGAATGTACAGTAAGAAACTAGGACAAATCAACCCAAATCAAGAAGCACCACTCTGGATAAAATCAAGTGAAAAATTCAATCTCAACAACCATGTTTAGACATGAAATGAAGTGAAATGTAAATTTGTCTAAACTGGAAATGATGTAATATTCTGCACTCTAAATCACTAATATAGCAACCACAAAACCATATAATGATATATGAGATACCCTCCTGATGACACAGAATTTTTTTAAAAGTTTTTTGGCCCCCAGAGTAGCAAGGGGCCAAAAAACTTTCTTTTAAGGAAGAAAGAAGAGGTGGTAAAGATAAACCATCAGTTTACTACACTATGTATTCATGTATTGCTATTAAGGATGCTTGATTACAATAGATTTCAGAAAATACTAATAGTAAAATAGAATCATATATTACAATCTATATTTATCATGTTGCCTTTTCCTTGATGTGTTGATAGTTCATTTGCTGTTGATAATGTGCTTGCAATTAATTGGATAGCTTCCCCTCCAGACGCCTTGGCAATAGGAAATCAAGCCGCCTCCCTGAGACCAGTTAGTCTTGGGGAGGCGGCTTGATTTCCTATTGCCAAGGCGTCTGGAGGGGAAGCTATCCAATTAACTGCAAGCACATTATCAACAGAAAATGAACTATCAACACATCAAGGAAATGGCAACATGATAAAAATAGATTGTAATATATAATTCTATTTTATTATTAGTATTTTCTGAAATCTATTGTAATCAAGCATCTAAAATTTAGCCGTCCTAAAATGGAATATGATGATTTTTGAGAATGGCTATGATTCCTAAAAGAATCAGCACAAATCCACTCTATATCCTTTTACATCCTTTTTGAGACACCCATAAATTATATTTATTTCAAATTCATTGCAATTATGATTTGAAACTTGGTTCTTGGATTTGACAATCCCACAATTTCAGATTTGTTAATTTATACATGATGTCTATTCTTTGTTTGATATACAGGAAATCTCAAATTGTACATAAGAATCCTGCATTTCTGATTCATGTATCCCACATTTGTTTTCTAAGTTTTGTCTTTTGTTAGTTGAGTTATCTGCTCAAGGGATTTGAAATTTGCCAATTTAAATAAATCAAAAAAGTCAAAATAAATGATTGATTTTATTAAATATTTTATTTTTTCACTCAGCTGAGTTGCCCGCAGAAGTGATTTGAAATTTGGATCAAGGATTTGACAATCCTGCATTTTTACGTTCAGGTTCTGAATTTACAGTATTGATTCCCCCACCGCAATTCTTGCTTTCCACTTTTCAAAAGTACATATTCACGTCAAATACCATATTAATAAAAAATGTAAGAAAACATATGAAACTTTACAAATATGTATTTTTTGATTTCCTCTAAACAACTGGGTACTTTTAACCCCAGTTGTATAAGCTAGTTTTTGAGAAATTCAAGTTTTACTCTTTGGCCCGGTTGAGGTAGCTCCACCAAAAATTTGTTAATTTAATATAAAAAATGGTCAAAAACACTATGTTTTTGAGCTACTGCACCTCAATTACGTCACTTTGAAAACACCATTTTGAAATGAAGTTTTCAGTCAAAACTCAAAGTTTTGCCTACTTGCATTACTAATAAAAAATTATTTTTACAGAATGAAAAACTTTGAAATTTTGATAGTATATATTTTTTAATCTTTTCTACAATTCTATGTAAAAAATTGATACTTTCTATATTAAAAACATTCTAATTTTTCTCTTTAAAAACAACCCCCAAATTGCTCATATTTTGATACTAATTCACTTTTAGATGCCTCCCAAGTCAACTGCCAAAGATGCACCCAAGGCCTCCAAGGCCTCAAAGTCCAAAATCACTCCGCCCAAGGCCAAAAATGCCAAGACAACCCCAAAGAAGCAGCCTTTTAAGGCCAAAGCTCCCCCAAGACCACAACTCCATCACCTGAACAAGAGGGAAACATTCCTATCCCTCCCCATTCTCCATTTGTTTACTCCCCCTCTGATCCTCAAGAGAAGTTGTTTAACTTCAATTGCCATTTTGATCCCACTTCAGAGCCTGAGGATGAAGAGGAGCAGGAGCCTGATCCTGGTGCTCCTGCAGATGAGCCAATTGAGCTCTGGGATCTTAACTCCGTCCACAATGTATGAAACCAAAATGGCACCTTTGCTGTGCTAACAACATACCCTATCAGCTATCCAATTATGACAAATAAAGGGGGTGACGGCTTTGTCTACAAGGGCTACAGCTTTAGTTGTAATGACAAGAAGAAGCCCATCCGCCAACATCACTTCAAATGTGTTAGCGTTGGCTTCCCAGCAGGCTCACAACTTATGGGTTCACCAGATTTAAGGCCCTTGCTGTTAACCACAACTGCACCGAGCCTTTTGACCCTCTCTATCAACTTATCCGCTGGCTTCTTTGCCAGGTGATCCCAACCACAAAGGATCAAACTGCAACTGAGTTTGTCAACAATGCACTCCTTATATTAAATGATACCCAACTAGCAACTGTTGGTGACACCTCAAAATTACAGAGATATTTTAATGATCAGAGATATGCTCTGAGCACTGAAGGTATCAGTGCAAGCTCCATTGACCAATTGATCATTACTGAGGAGCAAAAACTATCTCACCATGAGGAGAGATTACTTCTTCATGATGACAGTCACCATGCCCCAGAGCGTATCATCTGCTTTGCAACAAGCCAGGATCTGCACAACCTCCTCATGTGCAAGACCTGGCTTGCAGATGGAACTTTCTCAACCTGCCCAAAGCTCTTCAACCAGCTTTGGAATATTCATGAGCAGGTTAGAAATCTGGTTCTTCCCCTGGTCTTCTTTTTCCTCTCAAATAAGAAGCAGGAAACTTATGTCCGAGCTCTAAAAATTTTAAAGGCCAAAATGGATGAAATCCTCCCAACAATTGAAGAGGAGCCCAAGGAGACTAGAGGGTGCAAGAAAAAATCCATCTCACAAGAAGAAGACGCTCCCACCCCAACCAAGAAAAAGCCTGAAAGCCTTCCCTACCATGAATATCTGGTAGTGTATTTTGAACAGGCTCAGGCAAATGCCTTTATAAAAGTCTTCAAGAGCTCCCCCCAGGGATGCTACTTTCACTTCCAGCAGGCACTCTGCTGCCGCCTCCAAAAGTGCTCTGACCTTCATTAGCTGGTCAAATCAGAAGGCATCAAAGAAGCAAAGGACATTTTTAATTGCTTTGCTGCCCAAGCCCTTGTGAAAAAGGAGGATACCAATGCCTTTTATGATTCCCTCCTCCACCATCCTTATATCCAGGCAGCCTTTGCTCCGTTCATTGAGTATTTCAAAACTCAATGGGTTGGAGCGTTTCAGGAAGCACACCACATTAGAAAAGATGGTAACTCAATCACCTGGAACTGTTTTAAGCAGGTCAAAGACGGCCTTATCAAGACCACCTCTTCCCTTGAAGGCTGGCATAGTCAGTTTGCTACAAGGGTTAGGGTTCATAAGCCCAAATTCAATAAGATCATGGTCCACCCAAAACCCAACAAGCCATCTCTGCCTGCCTCTTTAAGACTGGCATGAAGACCAAGGGTGATCCCCCAAGATGATCAAAGCGGTGCAAAAGTACACTGAAATCAGCAAGGTGGTCCTTGCCTACTATCCCAAGGATAGCAAGCTTGAGCATCTTCAAGCCATCTCAGTTGCTCTTTCCACTAATGTTTGAGCCTATTTTGAATAAATACTACTTTATCTTCTCTCTTCTTTCCTTTAACTTTATCATTATTTTAGTTTTATTTAGTATTTGGTACAATTCTATGCTTATTTTAAAGTATATTTTGTAGTTAAAATAGATGAAAATAGTTGTTTTGAGATTATTTTAACTTTTGGGCTTTACGCAACTATGTTGCTACTAATTGACCCCATTTTTTATTGCAGATTTGGAATTATGAGGCTTTTTAAGCCTAGAAATGTTTTTTTTGAATTTTTATTTTTGGGAATTTTTTGGGTAATTTTTGGAGTTCAAAAAATCTAAAATTTTAAAACTGTTTTTTCTTAGTCAAAATGCCGTAAATCAAAATGGCAATTTTACTAATAGATTGAGATAGCAGAAAATTGAGATGGCATATTTCAAGATATTGTTTTTTGAGATGCCGTTTTTGAAATGGCGTGTCCTACCCCCAACTGAAGGTTGCCCTCCTCTGGGGGTAGATTGTCAGGGAGGTCATCAGGAGCCCGGGCGCCATACTGTACTAACTGTTGTTCTGTGGCAGGTAGGGCGGTCTTGCATTGTCTTTTTCTTGCTTTGCAGGGTCTCAGACAATCATGGTGCTGGGTTTTGTCTTGTTTGCGCTTCCTGAGTCCTTGCACAAGGTAAGTGATATTGTCATTTACCTTTAGGATTATTGCTGGCCCTACTTTTTTGGGTTGTAACTTGCTTTTGTCATCATTCATGACCCAGACTTTGTCCCCAACTTCATGTCTCTGGCAGATGGGTACAAAGGTTTTTTGTAAGTGTTCCTTTTCTTTGGCTGCTTGTTTGCTGTTGGCCTCTATGACCTGGGGATCTGAGCAAGGGGGGACTTTGCTTGGAATTTCCAGCTTGGGTCCTAATAATGCTTGAATGATATTGGGCTGTGTGCCATATACCAACTCAAAAGGGCTTTTCCTGGTGGATCTGTTCACCCAAGTTTGGCACACAAGTAGTGCAGTCAATAGCTGCTTATACCAGTCTTCAGGCCTCCCGGCAGTGAGCTTGGCCAAGGCTTGCACAAGGCTGTCATTTAGCCGCTCTACATGTCCATTGGCCTGCAGGTGGTATGGTGTTGTCACAGTGTGTTTGACCCCATTCTTTGTGAGGTATACATTGGTGTCTACAGAGGTCAATTATTTGCCTCTGTCAGTTATCAGGAGTTCTGGCTTTCCAAACTTGCTGATTATTTCTTTTCCTATGAACTGCTGCACGTCATTGCCAGTGTGTGTCTTTATTGCTTGGGCTACTAGCCATTGTGTAGCAAAGTCTATTGCAGTGATGATATACTTCTTATCATTGTGCTTTCGTGGCATGGGGCCAACAATGTCTAGGGCCCACACCTTGAAGGGTAGCTGCGTGCGGATGGATAGTACTGATTTTGGTGGGGTTTTGCATTTTGCAAATTTCTTGCACACTTCACATTGGTCTAGGACTTCTTACACGTCACAGTACAGGGTTGGCCACCAGGCCTTGTGTTTAATAAACTCATATAGGTTGTAACTCTTGATGTGTCCTAGGTCTCTATGGTAACATAGAATGGTGTCCACATGCTGATGTGTGGGAACATTGGGATGGTGGTTCTGTCGGATACTTTTTGATGTAAGGTTCCATACACGTCTGTGAATAGGTGTTTGTTCTTAATGACTGTTTCTTTTTTATGTCAATTGTGCCAGGGGGAAGCCTTTGTCCTTTGTCCAAAGTACCAAGAGGGGCCAGTCTGGATTGAGCCCATTTTTTTTCTCTTGTGGTGCAGACATACAGGCACAAGAGGGCGTCCACCATGGCAAGTTCTGGACCAGGTTTGTACTGTATGAGCATATTGAATCTCTCTAAGAGTTCCATAAAGCAGGCTTGATGATAAGATAAATTTGCTTGAGTATTGAAATATATGAGCGACTTGTGTTTGGTCAGTGCCGTGAATTCTTCCTGCCGCTCTAGATAACTGCACCATTTGACTAGGCAGTGTAAAATGGCCAACAGTTCTTTGTTGTGGATAGGATATCAACACTTGTCATATGTCAACTTTTGTGATTCATAGGCTACAGGCAGGAAGTCACCATCGTTATTTTAGATTCACAGTACTCCCCCAATAGATGCATCTGAGGCGTTGGTTTCCATTTGGTATTCCCCGTCACGTTTGGGGTATTGTAGAATATGTGCTGTTGTGAGTTTCTCTTTGAGACTTCTAAGGCAGAAGTCACACTGGGGGGTCCACACAAACTTGGATTTGGCGCCAGTTATGGTAGATAGGGGGCAGTCAAGACGCCGCAGTCAGGTATGAAACTTTGTACATAGGCCACCATTCCCAAGAAAGTGCATAGTTCTGACTTGTCCTTGGGAGGTGGCATTTTGAAGATGGCTTGTATCTTCAGACTGTCGGGTTTGAACCCGTCTTTTAAGACTATGTGTCCCAGGAAAGGCAGTTGCTTGTGGAAGAACTGGCATTTAGAGGGTTTGGCCAGCAGCTTGTGTTGTGTCAGGGTAGCAAAGACTGCCTCTAAGTCCTTGTGGCGCTGCTCTACCAAGGGGCTATAGACAATATTGTTGTCTAGTTAGACTAGGGCATGCTTGCCTATATGCGGGGCAAACACCTTGTTCATGAACGTCACAAAAGTTGAGGGGGCGTTTGTCATACCAAAGTTGAGTCCCACACACTTGTACAAGCTGTATTTAGTACAGAGGGCTGTTTTGGGGATGTCTTCCTCCTT
>QTSX02006431.1:164557-218296 GCA_014839935.2 Entomophthora muscae
CAAAGGGCAAAAGCAAAAGAAAGAGATTTGTCCTCAAAATAACCCAACAAAGGCAAAATCAAAATATGATGAATGGCGGCATTCACAACACCAGTTCTTCTAGGTATGGTTTTTTGCCACTTGTTGCACCAGAGCCAGTGTTGTGGATCAGTTGGATGAAGATTTCTGCAATTCAAAATTGCTGTGGGCATTCCATCTGGGCCAGCTTGCTCTGGACAGACTGGATTCATGCGGCAGCGTTGTTGTTGTTGGCCCTGGCAAAAGGTTCCAAGGCAGCATTTCAGATACTTTGGGCTATGTAGGTGGGAATGGTGTTTTTGTCAGTTGGTTGTGGGATGGTGGCAGCTGTCTGGAAGAACTCTTGCGCAGACATGGCGTTGAAGGCAGGTAGTGGGATCACCGTGTTCTGGTACAGGATGAAACTATTGGGTATCTTGGCACCAGAGGTGTACAGAGTCCAGTCTAGCGGAAGGCCAGACATGATTCTATCAAGGATTTGTTGGCCGCGGCAAGTACAGGCAACAGGTGGAATTTTAGGGAATAAAGTAGGATGGGGAATCTACTTCTGCTACCAATGTTGTAACTGTGCTGTGTTAGCAGAGTTACAAGGGGAAAATATTTATAAACTATATAATATTCTTTATTGAGAGATAATGATTATATAGTTAATGTGAGTCATGGATAACAGGAACATGATAGGGCTGATCACACAGTGAGATGGTGAAAGGGGGGCTTGATCCTGGTAATGAGTCAAGCGCCAAAACAAGGTATCCACTGTAAGGGATCAGCATTTGTTCATGTTGTTGGATTTGGCAATTTGAGTTGACTTCTTAGTCTGGCTTCAAGTGGCCGGATAATTGGGTTGCAGATCAAAACCCCGCTTACTTGAAACCTTGTTGGTGGGTTGAGTCTTCTGTTTTGACAGAGCAAGATTATCAAGTAACCAATTTGAGATCTTTGACCAATGAAAAAACTCCCAGCCTGGGTGCCATTTTGCTGCCTTTAAAGCCAAGCACCCAGATCTCCTAGGCCCATCTTTCCCAATGCCCTCATGAACCCCCCATGGAAAATATTAAGTTTGGAAGTGGGGTGATATATAGACCAAAGGACTCCACTCCTTAAAATTATTGTCATTTTTGAATAAAGGCTATGTTATTTTGGCTCACACAGCTATTGCCTTATTTTGTATTTGCTGTCTACCAATTCAGCTCAAGATCTCCTGGCCCGCCTGCCCCACTACCCGCTGTTTTCTGTCCTCCTGGTGTACCCTTTGGACCCGTCCATTTTACCAACTACCCTCTGAAATCTGAATACAAGGAATACATCCAGGAAAAGATTCTTGAACTCAATCCTTTGGCCCACATACAATCTGCAATTAGATACAACAAACAAGGCCTGTGGATATTCTCAATACCCAAGTTATTTAGAGGCAAATTCAACTACCTTCCTACAAGCTCTGTATGGAACCACCTGTGACCCCAAGCCTATGCCTGCCTCCTCACCCAACCTCCCAACTGATTATACTGGCAAGCTGTTCAGGATTGTGTACATCACCCTCACAGGGGCAATTGAAACTATAATCCCTAGCCGTCAGCTTGTTGTTCTGGGTGGGGAAGTCATTCTCCTACCTTTTTAAGTTAGCTCCTCTTTTGTGGTGGGCTTTACCCACAAAAAACCTGGCCCAAATAGTCCCTGAAACCAACAGGCTGGCTGCTAAGACTGGATCCCTGACAAAAGAGGTAAGACTCAACATTAACACTAATGTTAACTGTAGAGACTTCAAAATAGACAATAGGGCCCAGGGGACAATAACAAAGGTAAGGAGAGTTAAACAGCTTCACTAAAAACTTTAGGAAATCAAAAGAGCCAACAAAGGGGCCCAAAAACACACTAAAGTTTTTAAGTTTGGAGTTAAAACTTTTATTGATAAGAATGAGCAAGCAGGGGACCAAAAGTCCCCTATCTTGCTTTAAGAGACAGAGTTCAAATTTGAAAGGTCATCTGACCCCAGTTGTAAATCTAATTAGCTAGAGCAGAATTTTTGCAAGGGAATTTAAGGAGGGTTGGATGGTTTCTCATTAATTTCCTGCCTAACCTCTGATTGGTTGATGCCTAAAGGATACTTAAGGATGCTATTAATTCCAGCTTGAATGGGATTTGTTGAATTGTCAGAAGTGCGTCCTGATTGTTTAAACTTCATCTGTTTTAAATGGGGCAAAACCAAGCCAACAAGTAGTCAAAATTAATCAGGAATTCTTACCAAGTGGGAAAAATCTGAGCATCAGTGGTTATCACCTGAAAAGGATATACCAACACAAATCTCTTGTCAACTGTGTGGGATAAATCCTCAAGGTAATTAAGAGGTTTAACTGAATTCTGAGCTGTTTTCTTTGTATGTCAAGGAAAAATTGTCCTATCCAAGGCTAAAAGGGGAAGTAACTTTACAGAAAATCTGTAAATTCCAGCCAGGACCAGGGTGTTCTGGATTAAATGCTCCACCAAGTTGTAGCCCAGGGTGACCTTCTTCCTGTCCAGGGAGAGCCTGGCCTTGTTGATCCCCATAAGTACCCTGTTCAGGTCATCTACATTGGCACCCATCACAAAGTAAAACAGGAGCCTGATGTAAACCATGAGATGGAGCCTTTGCCCAGTAAAGGCCTCCATAAACTCACACAGTTTATTAAACACCACACTAATTCTTTTTTGTGTTTGGCTTTATCAAATATGGTCTTCATGACCAGAGGCACCCCTGACTCATCCCTACTCCAGGCCAGCCCAAAGTCTGGGAGGAGGATCTTTGTCTTCTTGACGGATGTTGAGTCTGAAACAGATAATTTTGAAACAATATCCCAAAGTACTCCAATAGGTAAGAGAGGGTGTGGTCCACTGGGAAGCAGAAGCAAGTGCCAACATGGCCTTGGTTCATTTCTGGTATGTTCTTGAATGAGAGTGTCACCAGGTTGTCCCAAACAAGCTCAGTAGAATTTACACAGTAAATTTCAACAAGGGCTAATGGGTCAAGGAAGATTATTTGAACATCCTTATAGGCTGAAAAAGCCCACTAAGATGCCCCATCAGCATGCAAAAGCCAGTCTAGTGCTTCACTTGACATTGGGAATGAATTGTTTATTTGGTCTTCCAGCTTGCGCACAACAGGAGGAGACAATGCCAACTGCTTTGCAACATGAGTGGCATAGTTGGTGTAAAACATGGTGGGTGTTGTAAAATATGGCTGTGGATTCTTAATTCTAAAGATAGTTAGTCAGTAATCCTCACTCTTAATACTATACCTTTGGCTGGTTGTCAGGAACCACCTGCTAGGGAGTAAACTCCCTAGGTGGTGAATGATTGCAGAGG
The DNA here is from genome assembly GCA_014839935.2 of Entomophthora muscae. Lineage (NCBI taxonomy): Eukaryota > Fungi > Entomophthoromycota > Entomophthoromycetes > Entomophthorales > Entomophthoraceae > Entomophthora > Entomophthora muscae. The sequence continues at coordinate 167,915 of QTSX02006431.1, forward strand.
GATTCAGTCCCGTCACCAGGGATCCCACAGGTAAGGAGACCATTCCCAGATGGAATAACTCTCCAAGGAGCCAGTACCTGCCTAGCAGGGGATTAAAACAACCCAAGAAGAAATATGCGCCAAGTTAACTCAATAAAAAGGCCAAAGCCAATGGACAAAACACTTGAGGCTTGTTCACCTGGGTGGGGGAACCATAAACCTTGGTTTCTTCCCAGACAGGTGGATTGTTGAAGAGAGGAGTTGCTGTGTACCAGACGCCCGGAATCACACGGCGCCAGGAGCTGTCAAGAAACTGAGAATCTGTTGTTGTGCCCAAATCAGCGCGTGAACCTATAGAAACGCTGGCAAACACCGTTGAAGTCAGGACTATCCAGAGTAACCATTTATACCCAAGCCACTCCCTAAGAGGAGTCTTGGGTAATTTCATGGTCTTGGAAATTCAGAGTTTTTTTTAAAAATAAAAATTAGCAAACAATCACTTGGGTGAATGTAGACTTTATTGATTGAAAAAGTAATAGATCATAACTTACCAGCCTTATATAGCATGGTAGCAAAATGATAAACTGGAGGAAACATAAAGGGGATCAAACTCATGGAGAAGAAGTTGGGGATATTTGGAGGAATTTGGAGATCCTGAGAAGTTTTGAGATTAAAACTAGAATTATTTGCCTTTGATGCCATTATAATGACCTCAGAATGGTTTAAAACAATATTTGATTTAAATTATCAACACACAGGAACAGGAAAAAGCAGGAGATCATCAGCTATTCCCCAGTCAAAACTGGGGAAAGGGAGCAGGGACTAGTGGCAGAAACAGCGGGCAACGGGCAAGTTTTGGCCAATTTAAAGTCAAAACTGTCAACAACATCATTGGGATGCTTAAGAGCATTGATCAAAAAGCTTGCTGCAACAGCTGATTGGCTGAAATTGATAATTGAAGGTAACAATTTGGTTTTAACTAAACTAACGTTTTCATCAATTTGAAAGCCACCATAGACAGAGGAAGACCCAGGTTCAAAACTTGTTGTTGAACTCCCATTGTCAAGAACTATATTGAAACAATCAATTTCAGGTAAATTAGAACAGTTGCTAATAACTAACAAATTAATTTTAGGAGACCCAATTAACCCCAGAGAAGGGGTTTTTCCTGCTATTATACCAAGAGATTAATTTTTGTCAGAAGGGTCTGTAAGATCACTCCTGACACTACCCCCACCTAAGGAAAGACCTCTCCTAGCAGGGAATTCCACAAGAACCTCCAGACAGTGCTGTAAGTTCTCTTCAGGCTCCCAAAAGTTGGACTCCTCTCCATAGTCCTTCCATTTGACCAGGAACTGTGACTTCCCCTTCACTTGACAAGAATCAATGATGTCCTCCACTTCCCATTAGAAGGTGTTGGAGACAATATGTGGATCAGGATTTCTTCCTTCAAGATTATTAGGATCTCCATCATAAGGAGTCAGAAGATCCACATGGAAAACATCATGTACACTAGATCCAGTTGGAAGCTCAAGTCTGTAGTTCAAGCTAGAAAGTTTCACCAGAACCTTGAGTGGACTAATCTTCTTGGGTCCTAGCTTCTTGCTAGATATCTTTAACTTAAGATTGTGGGAGTTCAGGTAGACATAGGAGCCCACTGCGTAGTCCTTCTCTGGAGAGCGGTGGCAGTCAGCGTACTTCTTGTATTCCTCACAGTCCTTGGTCAAGAACAAGATCAGATCTGAGTGTAAATTCTTAATTCAGTTTGCTAGCTTGTCTGCCTGGGGGTACATTGATTCTAAGACTGTGGTTGGGAAACTCTCAAGATCAAACCCAAAGTTAGCAAAGAAGGGTGACATTCCAATAGAACTGTGATAAGCGGTGTTGTAGCATAACTGAGCCAAGTAAAAGAAGGGACTCCAGTTATCTTGACACAAATTAACATAGTGACAAAGGTAACCCTCCAGAACCTGATTGACTTGCTTGGTTTGTCCATCTGTCTGTGGGTGAAAGGACGTGGATAAGTTAACCTTGACTTTCATTTGTTCCATAAGAGCCTTCCAGAAACAGGATGGAAATTGGTCCCCTCTGTCTGATGTGATGTCTGTGGGCAACCTGTGATTGCATACTACTCTTGCAAAGAACATGTTGGCCACTTCCTTGGCGGTGCAAGACAAAAACGGAATAAATATGGCATACTTGGTGAAACAGTCAACTACTACCATCACCCTGGTATTCCCACTGCTGACTGGTAGATTGACTATGAAATCCATAGACACAGAAGACCAAGGGCGTGTTGGGATTGGAAGCAGGCAGAGGAGACCTTGGGTCTTGGAGTTTCCTGGTTTGTTCCTTCTACAAGTCACACAAAAGCGGAAAAATTCACAAACGTCCTTCTTCATGCCAGGCCACCAGTATTGTCTGCTAAGCCTCTTCAAGGATTTCATATGACCTCCATTTCCCGCCAGTTGTCCTTTGTGCATATTGCTGACTGATTGGGTTCACAGGTTACCTTCAGGGATGACTAATGAGCCATTAATGTCACAAGTGACAAACTGTTATCAACTATGCTCATTGAAAGGCCTCAACTACAAGACTCAACCCCTGGCTCCCCGCAGACCGCCAGCCTGCAGGGCCAGCCGCCTGGCTGCCTGCAGTTTTTTGGGCTCAAACCAGAGCAGGTTTTGACTTTGGAGAATCCTTTGAAGCTTGGCAAATCAAATTCACCTACAGCAATGACTCCCACGCCAAAGGCTCCTGAAAACCTGACCAATCAGTGGGTAGTTTCAGCCACAGATCCCAGGATAACTTGGGCCCACGCAGAAAGGAAAACCAAGAACCTTCCCATAGAACGCGGGCCACCTGTAGACAACCAATCCCACAACCTGACTAGGAAAGTTGAGCATTCTCAGTTTGAGCCAGCCAATGGATTAACTACTGCAATTGATATCACCAAAGACTGGGAAGACCTGGTGAATAGAAAAACCCAGGCCCAGGAAATTTGTGAAAGTTTTTCCATGACAGAGGGCATACTTATACCCTGGACTGCCAGGAAGATGCCCATTGCCATTCTTGCAATAAAGTGACATGAACCTTTGGTTCAACCAGATCATACCATACTTGTTATTAGTTCTACTTCATTTACAGCCTACGTCTTGCGGTCCTGCACCCCACCCTTGCCCAACCCAAGAAATTGCGGACCAACCGCCTGACCTTTACCGTCCACCAGGAGCCCCCTTTGGCCCAGTACATTTCACCAAGTACCCACCTAACCTGGTGTATTTAGAGTTTACTCTAGAGGAAATCCTAATCCACAATCCTGAAGCTAGAACTAGAGAGACAGAAGTCCTATACAGAGAAGGCACCAAAATTATCCGGCCCTCTTTGTTATTCTGCAACAATTATAATTTCCTGCCCGCATATTTGGTTCCAATGACGCCGCTCCACACCCCGCGGCCTAACCACCCGCAAGAATCTGTTGCCACTGATGAATACACTTCCACCCAGATATTTGGGGTGATGTATATCACCCTCACTGGATTGATTGATTCCATGGTGCCTACAAGCAGACCTTGGGCAGTCCTTGGAAAATTGTTATCTTATATTGTAAAGTTAGCCCCAATCTTGTGGTGGGCTCTCCCTGCTGGGCCCGCGGGCCGTCTGCCTGCAAGTTCTCAGGAACCCCCCACAGGTTAGATCCCTGGCAATTAACATAAGAAAATCCCTGATTATTAACCATTACTGCCTTAGGAGTTTCCTTCAGCATGCTGGTGAGCTCTTCCTGGAAGGAAAACAACATCTGGGCTTCCATAATCTCTTGGTCAAGGGCAGTGAAGGAAGATATCTCAATGATGCCGGAGAAAAACTGGGAGGGAGATAATACCGCTCAATTATTGTGATCAAGATCTGCGGCTGGATTGTCCTTAAGGTCTTCCCATCTGCTAATTGCGTCCGGGACTATGTTTAATTTACTGGGTGTATATTAAATTACAAAGTCATAGGCTAAAAGATCAATGGCTCATCTGGCCAGGCAAGAAACAATCTTTTGGTTTCTTGGTGAAGTACAAAAGATTCTTGTGGTTAGTACAAATGATTTTAGAGTATTTGCTCCCCTCAAGGTATCTTCTCCAGTGCTTCAAGGTATTCACAATAGCATACAGATCCTTCTTGTACACGTGGTAATTGTGTTCACAATCCAATAGCTTGTAAGAGTAGAAGGCCACAGGGTTGAATTCACCATCATCCCCTTGCTGGAGGAGTACCTCTCCCAATGCGTAGTTGGACGCGTCAGTCTCCAAAAAAATTGGCAGTCTGGGTCAGGGCGCAACAGTACAGGAGCCAAAGTGAAGGCGTTCTTGAGAGTATCAAAGGCTTCCTGGGCCTGAGCCAACCAGACAAAAGGAACCTTGCTAGAAGTGAGAGCGGTCAGAGGAAGAGCAATAGCCAAAAAGTCCTTAATGAACTTTTGACAAAAGTTGGCCAGACCCAAAAATCCACAGATCTTGGTGCATTAGGTTGGTACCAGCCAATTCAACACTGCTTCAACCTTAGAAGGGGCAATTACAAAGCCTCCTGGCTTAATGGAGTACCCCAAAAAACTTGATTTCCAAAGCAAAGAACTCGCACTTTGATAGCTAAAAAAAAGGTTAGCCTTGGTAAGGGCTTCCATGACTTCCTTAAGGTGCCTAAGGTGGCTTTCCTTGTCCAGGGAGTAAATTAATATATTGTCCAAGTAAACCACCACGCTAGTGTCAAGGAATGGAAATAGGACCTTGTTCATAAGACCCTGGAAGGCAGCCAGGGCGTTACTGAGACCAAAGGGCATAACTAAATATTCATAAAGGCTGAAATGAGTTCAAATTGCCATTTTCCATTTGTTGCCTTCTGCAATGTGTATCTGGTTGTAAGTGTTTCAAAGATCCAGCTTGGATAAGATGCTGGCGCCTGTGAGTTTTTCTGTCAATGTTTCATTGGCTGGGAGTGGATTTTGGTTCTTGATGGTGATCAAGTAAATTTTGGCATAATCTACTACAGGCCAAAGAGTCCCATCTGACTTCTTGACAAAGAAGATGGGCAAGGAGCATGATGAGTTGGAGCGGCGTATGAAACCCTTCTTCAGATTCTTGTCCAAGTATTCCTTCAGAGCTATGCCCTGTGCTTGGTTTGTTGGGTAGAGTTTGCCCCAAGACAGTATGCTTCTAGGGATCAGCTCAATTCTGAGATCTGAGGTCTTGTGAGAGGGTATTTCATTGTAGCTGGACTCACTAAATAGGCTCTCATAATGGTGAAGTTCCTCAGGAAGTGACCCCTTATGGTGGGCTTTGTTCTGTCTCAAACTAGAGATGAGTTCTAACTTCATGTGACTGTGTGTATTGTATTGACCAATTAGAACTGAAAAGTTGCTTCCGTGATTGGAGAACTCAATTTGGTGTGTGTTCCAGTTGATATTTATCCAGGCTTGCTTGCACCATGGGTAGCCAATGATGACAGGGCAGGCAAGTCCTCAGATGGTGAAATAATTCAGAGTGAATGGCGAGCCGGCAATGCACGTTTCAATAGGGCAAGAGATTTGGTTGACATGGATGGCAGACTTGTTTGCTAACAGCACAGATGAGGGGGTATAGTCTTCAATATGTAGTAGCTTCAAGATAGAATGATCAAGGAAGTTTCCCATGGCACCCGTATCCAGAAGGGCAAAGGTGTCAAGGCTTCCTTGACTAGTCTTGATTGTAACAGGAAAGGAAGCAAAAGACTGATTGGCAGATTTATTTGGGTTGGCAGCCGCCAAAACTGTAGATAGGGTCTGCTGGACGCGGTTGAGGGTGAAGCAATCTTTAGCCTGATGACCCTTCTTACCACAATACATACAGCAACCCTTGTCAATGCGGCATTTACATTTGGTGTCAGAAAGCTGGTATCCACCGCCTTCCTTAGGTACAAGACCCACAGGAAGAGTATCCGGTTTGGTCTTCTTGGTAGGCAGCATCTGGCGTGAGGAGGGTTTCCAGGGAGGAAGTTGTTTAACCCGAGGGGCCCAGCAGAGGATTTCTTGAACAAGGTTGACTTAGTCATTAGGGAGAATGTGGTGGGCCAAAAATCCTTTCAGTTCTGGAGAAAGTCTCTTTTTTAAGAGATAACAGGCTTCTTCATTACCCATCCCAATGGCATTCTTGATTTGCGTGAATTCCTCAATGAATTCTGAAGTGGCCATCTTGCCCTGGTAGAAGCTAGATATTTGGTCACAGATTTCTTCAGTTGAGAGTTTGGGTGAAATGGTGGACAGAAGGTGTTTGCAGAAATTAGGGTAGTCATGGAGCAACTCATCTCCCTTGAGAATTCTTTTTGCATACCACTGGCGGGCCTTGCCTTTAAGCTGTTCAGCAACGTGGTGAACCTTCTGCACATCTATGCAAAATTGTTTGGGGCAGTCTCAAAGAGCAATTGAGAAAAAGCAAGTAGCATCAGGATTTTGTTGGAGGCTTTGTCCTCTGGTTGAGCAACTGAGATGCTGTTCAATACCACAGTCTGAACCTGGCTGTTTTCACAGGTTTTAGGCAAGGAGGATTGTTTGCGTAGTGCTGCCACTAGGTAGACAGTAAAACATAAAATGGTAATGATAAATACCAGCGCCATTGTTTTAACTAGTCCTAGCTAATACTAAAGCTCTAAGGTCTTGACTTGGCTTGAGGTACCAAAGAAGGCCTCAAAAATGGGTTCAATCAATCTGTCAGGAAACACCACCTAGGGAGTTTACTCCCTAGGTAGTGAATGATTTCAGAGGGATTCAATCCCGTCACCAGGGATCCCACAGGTAAGGAGACCATTCCTGGATGGAATAACTCTCCAAGTAGCCAGTACCTGTCTAGCAGGGGATTAAAACGCCCCAAGAAGAAGTACGCGCCAAGGTAACTCAATAAAAAGGCCAAAGCCAATGGACAAAACACTTGAGGCTTGTTCACCTGGGTGGGGGAACCATAAACCTTGGTTTCTTCCCAGACAGGTGGATTATTGGAGAGAGGAGTTGCTGTGTACCAGACGCCTGGAATCACACGGCGCCAGGAGCTGTCAAGAAACTGAGAATCTGTTGTTGTGCCCAAATCAGCGCGTGAACCTATAGAAACGCTGGCAAACACCATTGAAGTCAGGACTATCCAGAGTAATCATTTATACCCAAGCCACTCCCTAAGAGGAGTCTTGGGTAATTTCATGGTCTTGGAAATTCAGAGGTTTTTTTAAAAATAAAAATTAACAAACAATCACTTGGGTGAATGTAGACTTTATTGATTGAACAAGTAATAGATCATAACTTACCAGCCTTATATAGAATGGTAGCAAAATGATAAACTGGAGGAAACATAAAGGGGATCAAACTCATGGAGAGTAAGTTGGGGATATTTGGAGGAATTTGGAGAGCCTGAGAAGTTTTGATATTAAAACTAGAATTATTTGCCTTTGGAGCCATTATAATGACCTCAGAATGGTTTAAAACAATATTTGATTTAAATTATCAACACACAGGAACAGGCAAAAGCAGGAGATCATCAGCTATTCCCCAGTCAAAACTGGGGAAGGAGAGCAGGTACTAGTGGCAGAAACAGCGGGCAACGGGCAAGTTTTGGCCAATTTAAAGTCAAAACTGTCAACAACATCATTGGGATGCTTAAGAGCATTGATCAAAAAGCTTGCTGCAACAGCTGGTTGGCTGAAATTGATAATTGAAGGTAACAATTTGGTTTTAACTAAACTAACGTTTTCATCAATTTGAAAGCCACCATGGACAGAGGAAGACCCGGGTTCAAAACCCGCTGTTGAACTCCCATTGTCAAGAACTATATTGAAACAATCAATTTCAGGTAGATTAGAACAGTTGCTACTAACTAACAAATCAATTTTAGGAGACCCAATTAACCCCAGAGAAGGGGGTTTTTCTGCTATTATGCCAAGAGATTAATTTTTGTCAGAAGGGTCTGTAAGATCACTCCTGACACTGATATAGTGACAGTCTTAGTGCAGACAGATTAATAAAAGATATAAAAACAAAACTGGTATTTTATTTGATAGTTATGTGTTATTATAGTGATAAGGAGCACTTTTTGGGGAAGCTTCAAATATGGAATTAGAAAAGAAGAGAAGTATCTTTTATTGGATAATATTTTAGACTTATATAGATTTGGCTGTGGTGGAGATTTAGTTGGATCAAATCCAGGGGTTGGTCATGTGCGGAATGGGTTTGAGCCACTGGATACTTGGACAGTCATGTGATATTGCTTGGTTGCCATTCTTAGTATGTCAAACTGTATATTAGAAGGGCACCAAATTGGGTGATGGCTGGATGTTAAGTAAGTTGAAGGTGGCCAGAATGCTTGTACACCCAGATCCTTGACACCCCCCTTAAGGGGTTACTCTGGTACATCAGGAGGGGGCTTTGTTTTAACAGCTGCTGCCTGATGTTCCTGGAGCTGTTTGCTAGTTGGTCCCAGTTTGGTTGAGTGGTCTCCTTTGCTAAGGAAGAGACAGGTTCTTTGGTATTTCTTGACAATAGGGGTTTTGGCACCTTGGAATTTCACTAGATAGGTGTTCCGGTCTGGTCTGTACTTGATGATTCTTCCTGGTCCCCTGTGTACTGAGTCCAGCTTCTTCCTGTTTCCTACCAGGACCCAGACGGGGGAGTCAATGGGAAGTGGTTCCTCTGTGGAGGTTACCTTTTGTGTTTGAGCCTTTTTATTTCTGCTATTTTAGCTTTGAGGCGTATGTGTTGTAGATTTGGTACTTGTTCTACTGTGGGGGGTTTCCCCGGGGGGATCTTTACGTATGGCTTCTTGTTGCGGGTAATTATTTCTGGTTTATATCTGTAGGTTAGTTCAAACGGTGAGTAGCCTGTCCTTTGATTGGTGCAGACCTGGGATACTAGTAATGCATGTTTGACGTATATTGGCCATGTGACTTTGGCTTTGCCATCCATTGTTTTCTCTAGGGTCCTGATAAGGCTGCCATTTAGGCGTTCAACTCTGTCATTGGCCTGTAGGGTGAGGTTGTAGAATGTTTGATTTTTTGGATTTTAAATTGTTGTTGGCCATGTGACCTGATAACTTGGTTGCTCCATCAGTTATGATGTAGTATGGAGTGCTGTAGTTGGCTATGATTGCTTTGTTAATGAATTGGTTTATTGTTTCTTCTTTATGGTCCTTTGTTGCCCAGCAGATGGGCCAGCGTGTGGCAAAGTTGATGGCTATAATTAGGAAACATTATTTTGTCTTTGTTTCTGGGAAGGGGCTCATTATGTCTAGTCCCCAAACCTTGAATGGTTCAGGGTTAAGTACTTGGTTGACTGTTGGCTGGGGAGCCTTTGTGCTGGTGTATTTCTTGCACACTGTGCACTTTTTCAGAACATTGATTATATCTTTTTTGAGATCGGGCCACCATACTATTTCTTTTAGCGTGAGGTATAGGTTATTAGCCCTTGTATGTCCTAGTAGGCGGTGATATCTTAATATGGTGTCAACTCTTTGTGCAAGTGGGATGTAGGGAACATGTTTGTCATTAATTATTTGGTATACAGTGCCATTTGATACATGGAAATATTTTTTGTTCCTTACTAATGTATTGTGGGTTAGCTGGTGTGTTGAGGGATCTTCCCCTTTAGTTTTATACTCAGTGTTATATAGGTTTGGCCAGTCAGGGTCTGGGTGGTCAGGGTGATCCTCTCTTGGCTGGCATAGCCTAGAGAGAGCATCAGCTGTGACCAGCTCTGTCCCCTTTTTGTATTGGATGTCCAAATCAAGCTGTTCCAGCAGGGACATCCATTTGGCTTGTTGCCGTGCAAGTGTGTTCTGAGTTTTGAAAAAGATTAAGGATTTATGGTCAGTTAGTACTCAGAGGTTTAAATGTCCTTCTAGATAATATCTCCATTTCTTGCATGCATGGTATATAGCTAGCAATTCCTTATTGTGTATTGGGTATATATGCTCAGTGTTGGTTAGTTTTCTGCTTTTGTAATATACTGGCAGTAAGTCTCTCTGCCCTGGCTGGCAGATGTGTAGGACTGCACCAATGGCAGTATCACTGGTGTCGAAACCACAGGCTCAACCCGCCAGCAAGGTTCTAACCAAGTGGGTTTGTGACCCGCAATCTGATTACCTGGTCACTTGAAGCCAGACCCGGAAGTCAACTCAAATTACCAAATCAATCAACATGAACAAATGATGATCCCTCACGGTGGATACCTCAATTTGGCGCTTGACTCACTAGCAGGATCAAGCCACCCCCTCTTCCATCCAGCTATGTGATCACCAATCATGTTTCTGCTATCCATTGATTCACAATAGCTATATAATCACTATCTCACAATAAAGATTATTATCTATTATCTAAGTATTTTTCCCCTTGTAACTCTGCTAAAACAGCACAGTTACAACATTGGTAGCACAGGTAGGTTCTCCATCCTACCTTACCTTGAAAAATTCCGCCTGTTGCCCGCACACGCCGCGGCCAACAAATCCTTGACAGAATTATGTCTGGCCTCCTGCCCGACTGGACGCTGTACACTCCTGGTACCAAGATACCTGATGGTTTTGTTCTCTACCAAAACATGGTGATCCCGCTACCCGCCTTTAACGCCCTGTCAGCCCTAGGGTTCTTTCAGGCACCCTCATCAACGCCACAACCAGCAGACAAGACCACCATGCCCGCATATATTGCACAAAGACTTTGCAGCGCCGCCTTGAAACCCTTTGCAGGGGCCAACAACAACAATGCTGCCGCATGGATTCAGTCCGCCCAAAGCAAGTTGGCTCAGATGGAATGCCCACAGCAATTTTGGATTACAGAGATTTCCATTTGCCTGACCCATGACGCTGGCACCTGGTGTGACAAGTGGCACAAAGAGCACACTGACAAGAACTGGGACACCTTCAAACAGGACTTCTTGGCAATATTTGTGCTTAAGAATACGGCGCTCATGATCATACGCCAAGTAAAGAACCTGACCCAGACAGGCACCGTCAAAGAACTCACCTGTGCCTACAAGGAACTCTGTCTCTGTGCTCCATCCAACATGGCCTTTGACACCCCAGAGACACACCTCATGTACTACAACGCCCTCAAGTTGCACGTGATGATACATGTGAACCTGGACCAGGTAACCAACCTGCAAAGCCTGTACCATGAAGCAGAAAAAGCGGAACAAGCCTCCAACGCTCTGCACAAGGCACAGACTGAGAAACAAGAGAGACCCAAGGACTCACATTCAAGTGGGCGCTCCTTGCAACCACCTCCTGGAGGCAATGGTAACAACAACAACCACAAACCCACAGGATCAAATGGGAATGGGAATGGAAATAATGGCCAATCAAATTGTACCCATTTCCGTGTCACTGCCACCCAAGGCAACCAAGGTGAGGGAAAAGCCCAGGGAGAGCACTAAGCAAGCCAAGCTCTTCCCACGCAATTCCTGACTCGCCCAACAATGAATATCAACCCGAGGACGTGGATCAATGCCCAATGATCCAAGTGCCTTCGGAAGACCCAGTACTATACACCATTGCCAGACATCCCAATAAATTAATGTCTTACCCTTTCTGCTTTTGCAATTACACAGGCTCAGCGCTATTGGACTTGGGCACAGATCAAACCTTAGTCAACAGCAGCTTTGTGAACAAATTCAAGCTGGCCACTAATCCTTTGCGGATTAAAAACGTGGTCCTATCTGATGAACATCACATTGCTGTGACAAAGGAAACTGCCCCCTTCTCTGTCATGCTTGAGAACCTCCACTCCACCATCCAAGGTCCCTTCATTGATTTCCCTAAGTTTGACATTGTACTGGGACTGGACTGGTTGCAGAGAAACAACCCTCACGTGGACTGGGCAACCTCAGTGCTGACCATCAAGTGTGAAGGTGTCAACCACCAAATCTACCCAGGCTCTGTAGACCAAATTCTACAATACCACGTCTTTGTACGCATCACAGAGACTTTGGATGAGAAGGAAAACCTGAAAGCTATTGACTGGGACTCCTGCCAGTATGAAATCATACACTTCAAGGACCACCAGGACACCTTCATGCCGCAAGATTGCAACATTGTGGCCCGTCACCCAGAAATCTTTAAGGAAGCGTTACCTGGGCTACCCCCTGAGAAACACATCCAACACTATATCCAACTCAAGGGGGCTGTACCCAAGGCACGCTCCATTTACAGGCTGACCCCAAACAAGGATGACGCCCTGCACGCCTATCTCAAGGAAGCACTGGAAAAAGGACTTATCCGCCCCTCACAGTCTCCCTTTGGGGCCGCTGTATTCTTTGTGGCTAAAAAGGACGGTACCTTACGCCTGGTCACAGACTACCGCGCCTTGAAAAAAGTCATCATCAAGAATCATTACCCTATATCACTAATTGACAATCTATTTGACGCCTTGGGAGGAGCCTCCGTCTTCTCCAAGATTGACCTAACTGCAGGTTACAATCAGATTTGTATCAAGGAGGAAGACATCCCCAAGACATCCTTCTTCACCAAGTACGGTTCCTACAAATGTGTGGTACTCAACTTTGTCTCGACAAACGCCCCTTCCACCTTTGTGACATTCATGAACAAAGTATTTGCGCCCCACATAGACCAGCACGCCCTAGTGTACCTAGACAACATTATTGTCTACTTCCCCTCAGTAGAACAGCATCACAAGGACCTGGAGGAAGTCTTTGCAACCCTGGAACAACACAAACTGCTGGCCAAGCCCTCTAAATGCCAGTTCTTCTGGGAGCAACTACCCTTCTTGGGACACATAGTCTCAAAGGACGGCATCAAACCTGACAGTCAGAAGATACAAGTCATCTGCAAAATGCCACCTCCCAAGGACAAGTCAAAACTATGCACTTTCTTGGGAATGGTGGCCTATGTACAACGTTTCATACCTGACTGTGGCGTCTTGACTGCCCCCTTGTCTGCCATAACAGGCGCCAAGTCCAAGTTTGTATGGACCCCCTAACGTGACCTCTGTTTCAGACGTCTCAAGGAAAAGCTCACGACAGCACCCATCTTACAATACCCTAAACAAGATGGAGAATATCAGATGGAAACCAATGCTTCAGATGCATCAATTGGAGGGGTACTACAAATTAAGAATAGTGACGGTGACTTCATGCCTGTAGCCTACAAGTTGCACAAGCTGACAGATGGCAAGTGTTGATACCCTATCCACAACAAAGAACTACTGGCCATTGTACACTGCCTAGTCAAATGGTGCTGTTACCTGGAACAACAGGAAGAATTCACAGCACTAACCAATCATAAGTTGCTCATCTATTTCAAGACACAGGCAAACTTGTCACGCCGCCAAGCGCGGTGGATGGAAATCCTGGAAAGGTTTAACATGCTCATCCAATATAAGCCCGGGGCCAAACTTGCCATGGCGGACGCCCTGTCCCGCCTGTATGTCTGCACTTCTAGGGGAGAGAATGGGCTCAACCCAGACTGGCCTCTCCTAGTGCTACGTACAAAAGACAAAGGGTTCCCCGCAGGCACAACCAATATCACCAAGGAAACAGTCATCAAGAATGAACACCTCTTTGCTGACGTATATGGGACTCTTCACAGAAAGATGTCAGATGGCATAACCATTCCCTACATTCCCACACATCAATGAGTTGATACCATTCTTTGCTACCACAGAGATCTTGGACATACTAAGAGCTGGAATCTATATGAATTCCTAAAACATAAAGCCTGGTGGCCAACCTTATACCGCAATGTCCAGGAAGTGCTAGAACAGTGTGAGGTCTGCAAAAAGTTTGCCAGAAGCAAAACCCTGCCTAATTCTGTACTCCCCATCCAAACCCAACTACCATTCAAGGTATGGGCTCTGGACATTGTGGGCCCCATGCCAGGAAAGCACAACAACAAAAAATACATCATCACAGCCATTGCTTTTGCAACAAGGTGGCCAGTAGCCCAAGTGGTGAAATTGCACACCGGTAACAACGTCCAACAATTCATTGGCAAAGAAATAATCAGTAAGTTCAGAAAGCAAGAACTCCTTATAACTGATGGGGGAAAAGAATTGACCTCCAAAAACACCAACGTGTACCTCACCAAAAACAGGGTCAAACACACTGTTACAACACCATACCATCTACAGGCCAATGGACGTGTAGAGCAGCTTAATGGTAGCCTCGTGCAAGTCTTAGCCAAAATCACCGCCGGGAGACCTGAAGACTGGTATAAGCAGCTACCAACTGCATTACTTGTGTGCCAAACCCAAGTGAACAGATCCACAGGGAAAAGCCCGTTTGAACTGGTATACAGCACACAGCCTAATATCATTCAAGCATTGACAGGACCCAAACTGGAAATCCCAAGCCAAGTCCCCCCTTTCTCTGATCCTCAAGTAATAGAGGCCAACAGCAAACAAGCAGCCAAAGAAAAGGAACACTTACAAAAAACCTTTGTACTCATCTGCCAGAGACATGAAGTTGGGGACAAAGTCTGGGTCATGAATGTTGACAAAAGCAAGTTACAACCCAAAAAAGTAGGGCCAGCAATAATCCTAAAGGTAAATGACAATATCACTTACCTTGTGCAAGGGCTTGGGAAACACAAGCAAGACAAGACGTTACACCACAACTGCCTATAACCCTGCAAAGCAAGACAGAAACAACGGGAAACTGCCCTGCCTGCCACCAAGCAACAACTGGTTCAATATGGCGCCTGGGCTCCTGACAACCTGCCTCCTGAGGAGGCCAACTTTCAGCCGGGGGTGTGTGTGTCAAAACCGCAGGCTCAACCCGCCAGCAAGGTTTCAACCAAGCAGGTTTGTGACCCACAATCCAATTACCCGGTCACTTGAAGCCAGACTAGGAAGTCAACTCAAATTACCAAATCAATCAACATGAACAAATGATGATCCCTCACAGTGGATACCTCAATTTGGCGCTTGACTCATTAGCAGGATCAAGCCACCCCCTCTTTCATCCAGCCATGTGATCACCAATCATGTTCCTGCTATCCATTGATTCACAATAGCTATATAATCACTATCTCACAATAAAGATTATTATCTATTGTCTAAATATTTTCCCCTTGTAACTCTGCTAAAACAGCACAGTTACAACACTGGCATCTGACTCAATCTTGTAGCACCCATTATTATTAGGATATTGCAATATTGGTGCTTCAATCAAAGCTTGTTTTAATAGTTGGAAATTCTTGTTGCATTCTGGTGTCCAGATGAATTTCTTTTTGGCATCACCCTTGATTAAGTCATTGATTGGTGTGGTGAGTTTTCTGTAGTCTTTGATGTATTTCCTTAGGTAAGCTACCATTCCAAGGAAGCATCTAACTTGTTTAAAAGAGGTGAGGTGTGGCATGTTATTTATGGCTTTAATTTTATCTGGATATGCTTTGATGCCACTGTCAGAGACAATGTGGCCCAAGAACAGGAGTTCTTTTTCCATAAATTGGCACTTACTAGGCTTGGCGTAAAGTTTGCGCTTTGCAAGTTGATTGAGTGTCTTGCAGACATGTATGAGGTGTTCTTCTTTTGTTTTTGAGAATATGATGATATTGTCAAAGTAGCATAATGTATTTGAGAGACTTTTTAGTGCTTAGTTCATCATAGTGACCAACGTTGCGGGAGTGTTGGTCATCCCAAAGTTCATTTATTCAGGTTGCCCAGACATTTCTGACTAGTACAATAAGCCCATAGGGCCAAAAAAGGATGATCAATCGAAAAAAAGGGGGAATGGTCTAAGGGGGAGGGTCCAAGGAAACCGGAGGGCCCGGAGAAAAACCTTGGGGGGAGGGGAGTGGAGGGGTGAGGGGCTGGTGGACTGTTTCTGGGAGGACAAAGACTGCCTGATTCTGGACTGGAAAGAGGACCAGGCCAGGGATTGAGGACCATTTGTCCACAAGCTCCTGGCACACTGTGCTAGATCAATTACCATAGAAGACCTGGCTCATGATCCACCCAATCTTTTGTGCTGTAAGGGAGTTAGGGGCAAATGCCAGATGAGGCGTGGAGGTAAAGGACTTGATGACAGCAGAGTGGATCACCCACAACGCGGTGTGAAATACAGCTGCACAAAAGGACTCAGGAATTCTGGAAGGGGCATCAATGAAGAATCAGTCTACCTCTGAACCCTCCATGGGTGTGGAGTACGGGCGGGCAGGCCTGAGGATTGCACATGCATCTTGCCAGATTCTTCTGCTCTGGGGGCACTCAAAGAACCTGTGTTTCATGGTGTTGGGGGCCCACATCTGTTGCAGGTGGGGTTTGGGCAGTTGCCTTGGTCAGCCGTGTGGTACACTCTTTGGAGGACCTTCCACGTGTTTGTGCGCATTTTCAGATTGATCATGTCCTTGTGGTAGTACCGCCAGAACAGGTCTACCTTGAGACTGGTGTTGTTGTGAGGAAGTATCTCCAATATTTCTGGCACCTCCACTGGCCTTGGGGGTTCTGGGATGGGTGCCCCAGGGTGAGCTGGGAGGCCCATGAACATTGGGCGCCATACCAGGCGTCATCCCAAAGTTCATTACCCTACATTCAAAAGATCTGAATTGCATATGGAATGCAGTTTTTGGTATGTCTTTTTCCTTTACTTCAGCCTGGTTGTAACCTGAGGTGAGGTCAATTTTGGAGAAAATTTTGGCTCCTGAGAGTCTTGCAAACAGATTCTCTATGAGTGGTAGGGGATATTTATTCTTTACTGTGCTTGCATTTAGTGCTCTGTAGTCAGTTACTAGGCAAAGAGTGCCTTCCTTTTTCTTTACAAAGAACACTGCTTCCCCCACAGGGATTCAGACGGGCAAATGAATTCTTTTGCTATATTGTCCTCAATATGTGTCTTGAGGGTTTGGGTCTCCATGGGGGAGAGTCTGTAGAGGGGTGCAGGTTTGGGCATGGCTTTACATAAGTTGATGCCATGTTTGACCTCCAGTTTGGGTGGAAACTCTATGAGCTCTTCCTTGAATATGTGAATGTATTCATTTAGGAGTGCCACAAGTTCTGGGCATTGGATTTTGTTTAATTGCATATTATTGAATTTAGTGTACCTCTTTATGTGGAGAGTACTATATTTGGTTAGACGTTCTGAGTTGTCTTGGTTTATGACCTGGACACATACTGTGTCTCTTAGAATGAGGTTGTTGGGTTCTTTGGGGATATTAAAATGGACTCTGTTATGTTTGATGATCATGGTTTTTTTCCAACATACACCAGGGTTTACTCAGGTGTACCAGTCCATAACTGCTATAATGTCATAGTTTATGTTGTTCATGACAAGTTCTTTGATGGACGTTTGTATGCCTTGGAGGTCAATTCTGAAGGGAGTTGTTTTGCCTTTGAGTAGAGCCTTTGATTTGTCTGCCAATCTGGCCTATTTGAAGTTGGATTTGACAACTGGTATTTTGTACTTGGTTAAAAATAGCTTGCTAACCATGGTGTGTTGTGCACCAGAGTCAAATAAAAATTATGTGTATGAGATTTATAAGTGCATGGGTAGACAAGAAGTTGTGAGAAATCTTTATATTTACGTTCATAAAAATGGAGGATTGTGGGACACATGGGATGCAAGCAGCAAAGTTTGTGCTTGGTACAGTTTCTTGTCAAGTTGGGGGGAGACAGGGGCACTTAAGCCTGTTCCCCCTCCTCTTTTCCCTGATCCTCTGTTTTGAGACCTTTGAGGTCAGAGAATGTGTGGTCAGATTCATAGCAGGTTGCTGTTTCAGCATTGTTTACTTTGGCAGTGTCCTCTTTCTTGGGACAGGAGCAGTTTGCACTTTGGCTGTGATTGCCATTGTTGTGATTGGAGCTGCTGTTGCTATAATTGGTGTTTTGGCGTTTGTTGCCATTAGAGTTGTCTCTGCCATTGCTGTTTGAGGAGTGATTGCTGTTGCGTGCCGCATATTTCATGTTTGCGTGTTTTTCTGTGTGCTTGGCTTCTGCAATGAGCGCAGACATGGAGGTGTTGGCCTCTGGCAAGATGAGGGCAGCAACAGAGTATTTTATTATGTCAATGAATGAGGCTCTAGTATGTACATTGTCAGCTTGTGCTGGGTTTTGGATTTTGCGGCGTATTTCCTCAAACTCATTAGTGTAGGCCGTGATAGTGGTCTTTTGAGGAAGAAGGCTGAGCTGTATTGCAATGTCTTGGAGGGATTTGGTGACGCAGAAATTGTGTGTGGTGTCTTCTTTGAACTCTTCCCAGTTGTCAAGATGGCTGTCAGTTTGTGAGCCAACCCAGGTGGCAAACCAGTTAGCTGTGTTCTTGTACAGGTGCTTACTGGCTTCCTGGACCCATTTTTTGTGGGGAATGCGGCTGGCGCAGAGTTTAACAGCTGAGTGGTCTAGCCATTTGATAATTTTTTCTTTATTTTACCAAAGAACTTGTTGATACCAATGTACTTGGTGTTGGTAACTTCACCTGCAATAGGTAGTTGTGTGTTTGTTTGTGGTTGAAGAGAGTGACTGTATTGAATTTTCTTGGTGCATACTTTGGGCATGACCAGTCCTTCAAATACAGTGCATCTACTAGGTATATCTTTGTTGATCTTGTGGGTGCAGAAGTATGTTTTCCAGGTCTCCTGGGATGTGGCCTGGTTGAGTACGTGAGCAAAGGTGGGCAGGTTTTGGTCAGTCATTTTCTCTTTCATGGGTGTGGTCAAAAAATTGTAGCTGCTACCAGTGATGAGGAGCGCCTTTTGGGAAAGCTTCAAATATGGAAATGAGAAAGAAGAAAATTATCTTTTATTAGTTAGTATTTTAGACTTATATAGATTTGGCTGTGGCGGAGATTTAGTTGGATTGAACCCAGGGGTTGGTCATGTGCGGAATGGGTTTGAGCCACTGGATACTTGGACAGTCATGTGATACTACTTGGTTGCAATTCTTGGTATGTTGAATGGTATATTGGAAGGGGACCAAATTGGGCGATAGCTGGATATTAAGTAGGTTGGCAGTAGCCAGAATGCTTATACATCCAGATCCTTGACAATAGTATGGGGCGGTGAAATTGCCACCAGAGGAGAGGAGAGGAGGCACAAACAGAAGGACTTGCCAAAAGGAGGAGAGTGGAAATGCATATCAGAAAGAGCCGCGCAAGAAAACAACCTGTTTCACGGGCCTTGTCTAATGGAGGCAAGTGGCAATTATTTTGTTGTACTATTAATAACTTTGGAAGTGTATCCCACACTTGATGTGCAATCCAGATACACTTTGGAAACCCGTTTTTTAGGTGTTTTAAACGTATTTACCCCTTTTAAAACCATGTTGCAGTAGGGCAATTACACAATTTTTTCATCCTTAATCCCTAAGTGAACGTTTCTTTGTCTAATCCATTTGGGATCTGCAACAGCAGGGACAAATGAGATCAGGATCTGGTGTATTACACCATCAATTATTTCTAAAAAAAGGTAAGAATTTAAATATTTTTAGTGATTTTTTATATTACCTTCTTTTGTGTCCTCCTTGCCAGCAGCCTTGGCAGGCTTAGCTATTCTCAGCGCAAGCAGTTGCACTGGCAATTCAGTATCCTCTTTTCTGGCACGCTTTGCAGGTTTGAGATGTTCATACATCTCTGGGTTGTCAACCCAGACAGAAAAATGATATGCCTTAAATTGGGCAACCGCCAGAATTAACTCATTCCACAAGTTGACTTACTGAATGTCAACAATTTGTCGACATTCAGTAAGTTGACATTATTTTGGTATTTATCTGCCGGAATCGGGCATTTCCAAAACTAAGCTAATTTTTCATAGTGAATTATTAAGTCAGAATTGCAAAATTAAAAAGGAACAGACATAATGTTGACACCATTTAAACAAAGGCTTAATTTTAAGCCAAAAAACTAATATAATTTACTATGAAAATGTAAGTTTCTTTGTACTTTTACATTAAGGTTGACTATAGTAAGTAATATCTGGATATTGACCCCCAATAAGAAACCATAAATTTCTTAATAAAATACACAATATTCTAAAAATAACTACTTTTTATATTTTATACTACTGTTTTTATTAAATATATATTAAGATAAGCATTGAACAAATATATATGCCAACTTTCAGAGCATTCTTTGTATTATTTAGATACTTAATGTTATTTTAAACTCACTGGATAAACTATAGCTTATTTCTGGAAGTCCACTTAAGCCAACACACAAATGTTAAAACTAGAATTTATATATGTAATTATAATGTCAACTTTGTGTCAAATTGATGTGTTGCCTAAATTGCAACAAAGGGGTTTGGCTAAACAAAAAAAGTGACATAATTTAAGCAAGATTTAATAGGAGAGTTGCTATAAAAGAACGATGACTGCCTGAATGTCAACACCTTCACTTATTTATTAGTAAAACACTGCCGCTTAACAAAAAGCACACATACAATGGTATGGTAATTCAGGCCAAAGTACCCAGGGCTGTACTTCAGACTTCCCTCTACAATCCCTATTATTTAGTTTTCATAAGTTAGATATGCAATTCTTTAATTTTTTTAAATTTAAAAATAATCAATTTTGGCCTTAAAAAACCAACTCTGGAAATATTAACCAAGCTTTATAAGTGATTTGCATAGTGTTTTTCCACTTTAATGCTGACTGTCAGTATGTTGACGTCAAAATTAAAGCGTTTTTTTATGCTGACAAACTAAATTAAATATTTTTGACTACTGTGACTACCAGAATGTCAACTTTTTATTTAAACATGGGTTTTTTCTATTCTTTAATAATAAACTAGCTCTAAAATTACTTTCTATACTTCTATAAACTATTTACTTAATAATAAAATTTAAAACAAGTGATTATTATTTGATTTTATTCATGTCTCACATGATTATTCTTACTTTATGAACTCTACTCTAATTATTGTAGGACAAATCTTCCAAGAAGCCACAAAATAACCCCAAGTCAACCAAGAAAGTACCCAAAGCCTCTGGAAAGGCCCAAAGTCCCTACCCCAACAAAAAACCAGCCAAAGAGCACTCAACAAAACAGAAGACAAAGGAGAAGACCCCAGACCCTGAAAGCAAAGAGCCCTCCCCTGCCCCCTCCTCTTCTCCAAGCTGGTACCAATCAGAAGGAGATGAGGTTCCACTAAACAAGCAAGGAAGAAAGAAGATACCCAAGAGTCCAGAACCCCAGCCAAGCCTAGATGAATCAAGCTCAAAGGAATCAAGCCCCAAGGAATCAAGCTCATCCCAGTCCAGAAAGCGCAAGAATCCAACTCTAGATAATTCCCCTCCACCGCCCAACAAATCTGCACCTCCATTCTCCTCATCAATTATCAATAAAGAAGATCCTGATAATTACCTGTCTGAATATCATCAAGCACCAATTGGCCCATGGGATCCCCTAAAGGTTCACAATATATGTAACGTCAAAGGAGAGTTTAAGCTCCCAAAGAAGTTCCCTCGGTTTTTCCCTCTAATGTCTGTCAAAGGAGGTGCAAGTTTAGTCTGTGATGGCTATGTTTTCAATTTCAAAAATCAGAAGAGAGCAGGAAGAAGCAAGCATTATTTATGTGAAGATAGAAGCTGTGCTGCCAGAATCAATACAGAAGGATGGGATAAAGTCACTAATGAAAAAGGAGAGCACACATGCAATGCTCTAATAAATCTTATTGAAAAGCTTCTAAAGTGGTACCTCTACCAAATGGTCCCAGTCTCCAAAGATGTCAAGGCTTCTGATCTGGCAGTTAAGGCCACCACACACCTAAGTAATGAGAACCTGAAGCTCATCCCTGACCGCAACCAGTTAGTGAAGTACATATGTGACAAACACTGTGACCTAGTCCCCCATAAGAAATCAGCCATGGTTCAAGGAGAGTTAGTCTTGACAGAGGAGTTAAAGATGTTCAATGGTGATGAGGTATTCCTTTTAAATGATGATGGGCCTACAGCAGAGGCAAGAATTATATTCTATGCTACACAACAGAACCTGGAGCAGTTGAGGGATTCAGAGACCTGGTTATGTGATGGTACCTTTGCAGTATGCCCCCGCCTTTTTTACCAACTATGGGTTGTACATTCCCTTATTGAAGGCAAGGTGCTCCCATTCGCCTACTTTCTGCTTCCTGGGGCAACAGAAGATATCTAAACAAGGGCCTTTAAAATCCTTCAGGAGGGCATCAAAGCCCTACCCAGTAATAGAAAGAGTCCCCCTGGCCATAACACTAGAGCCAATCCAGATGATGATGAAAAAGATGAAGCCACCCTTGCTGCAGAAAAAGAAGCTCAAGATAAAGCACTTGGCCCCTCAACTATAATCATGGACTATGAAACTGCCCAGTATAACGCTTTTTTAAATACCTTTGATGGAGAGATACAGGGGTGTTTTTTCCATTATCAACAGGCTGTTAACAGGAAACTAAAGGGTCTACCTTAGCTCAGCAAGCTCCACTGTCTAGATACATCAGAAAAGTGCAAGTTCTTAATTCAGCAGTTTGTAGCACTAGCCTTTGTAAAGCCAGAGCATGCTGGAAAAGCCTTTGAGCTCTTATGCCAGTATCCATATGCCAAGAAACATGATGGTGCCTTCTATTCTTTCATTGAATATTATGAACCACAGTGGATTGGACGTAAGGTCACTAAGCGCCGGAGCAAGCCCAGAGCCAAAGCCAACTGGAATGGAACTGCTACCAGGCAGTTCTCAAGGATGAGATGAAAGCTACTTCATCTTTGGAGGGCTAGCATAAGCATATCAAGTCCTCCTTTGGAATCAAGCCCAGATACAACACCTTCTACGAGCATCTCAAAGTCCAACAGGGGAAGACTGCTGCATCCATCAGAGATATTGAGAACCGCCCATCTAAGAAGAAGAGAACCACCAAAGAGAAACAGTATCAAGAGAAGATCAAGGACGTTGTCAAGGCCAAATATAAGCTATCAGAGATTGGGGAATACATCAAGAAGATTGCCACAGTTCTTAATGGCAACCAGGTTATTACAGTCTAGCTTTTCATTAAATTTATTGAGTATTGCCTAATTTTTTATATAGTTCTTATATATTAAGTATAATATTTTTAAATAAATAGTTATTCTAAATAAATCATTAATCTTTTATGATACTGCTTTTATAAAATCATTGGTTTTTTATTGATAGTTTGATGCTTTAGACTGTATTACATGGCCTATATTGGTATTTTACTTGTAAGTTATATGTTTTTTTGTAGTTTTCAATATAGAAAAAACTTTATATTACTGTTTCTGATTGCTATATTTTGATATAATACGTGGAATTTTATGTAGTACCTTTTTGTGTATTAAATTTTTTTGTTTTATAAGTGGTAAAAAATTTATTATAGTAAAGATAGCTAATTTCATAGTAAAATAAAATAAAAGTGTATTTTTATGAAATTTTTTAGTATTCATGTATAACTTTTTATGGACTTTTTAAAATCTATGTTGTCACATTACCCTAAAAAGTATCTTGTTGCTTAATTTTTATTAAGTAAAATGTTCAGGAAACAGGTTTCTGCTTATTAAAAAAGTGTCGACATTTAGTAGTCTGCATGAGTTAAAACTTAATTCTGACTTTTCAATGCTGTTGAAATTAAAGTATTTTTAATTCTGATTATCAACATATAGTAAGTTGACTTGCGGAATGAGTTAATTCTGGAAGTTGCCTTAAATTGCAGGCCCTCAACTACAGTTTTTGAATGTTAAGAAGACACTTAGTTGTTTTTTGGGGTATCTGCATCTTGGCCATAAGTGCCTTGGCAAACACCTTGTTGATTTTGTCCCCTGTAAGGACGGCAGACTTCATGTTTGCTTTGTCTTTGAAATTAATATATTTGATCTTTGCAATTGTAAGGTCAAGGTCTTTAAGCATCTTCTCCAATTCTCTCATTGATTTTTTTACTAACCTTTACATGTGTTTTTATAGCTTTCACCCAATAAAATCTGTGTTATTATGATATTATTTCCTCTTTGTTTATCCTTGTTTGTTTTCCCATTTACTATAATATCCCATCTTTTTACCCATTGTGTATATGTTTTACACTTATCTCAATATGTGTTGCTTGCTTTGTGTTGGCATTGCAACCATAATTACCATATTATTTTTAACTCTTTACATAGCCCCTTGTGAAAATATTAACAACAATTTGGTGACCAGCTAAATTTGAATTATAAAATTATAAGTTTATTGTGTTTAGAGAAAGTTGTTGCTGATCCAAATCCAAAACCTTAATGATAAAGCTTAAGCCAATCAGGAGCCGTGTGATAAAGTGATTGTTGTGATATAAAGGGTCATTCAATAATTCTTTGATGTATGTGCGCTAATTAATATGATTGGCTGGATGTTTTGCCATTGTACACCATTGCTGCTGTGGCAAGTTGTTGATGGACCAGTGCCCAATCAGTTGCTGGGTTAGCACTAGTCCACAAACAACTTGCCACAGCAACAATGGCGCACAACAGTAAAAGATCCAGCCAATCATATTAATTAGCGCACATGCATCAAAGAATTATTAAATGACCCTTTATGTCACAACAATCACTTTATCACATGGCTCCTGATTGGCTTAAAGTTTATCATTAAGGTTTTGGATTTGGATCAGCAACAACTTTCTCTAAACACAATAAACTTATAATTTTATAATTCAAATTTAGCTGGTCACCAAATTGTTGTTAATATTTTCACAAGGGGCTGTGTAAAGAGCTAAAAATAACTGTGTTCTGGATCTAGATACATGGCATAGTAAACATAAAATCTATAGAAATAAGCTGAACATAAAGAATAAAACCAACTATAAACAAAGAGAAAATAAACAATTGAAATTCAAGATAAAGATAATATAAATAGAAAATGTTTGGTGGCAAGGAGTTTATGGGGGAGGGGAAGAGTGATGCCTAGTAGACATAATAGTGCAGGAAGGAAGACGTAGAGGCGGTGCTGGCCTGGGGGGTCTGGGATTGGGTGGGTTGGGCTTGCAGGCGAGGAGGGGTGGCAGGGGTAGAGGCAGATGGATTGTGCGTAATGGCTGCCATATACCACGGGTGATATTCCTCATCAGTCATTGGCTTGATTAACTGGTAGGTGGCTGTGACACAGGGTGGGAGGCACTTGTATTTCTGTGATTGGTTGCTCATATTCACATGGAAAACCATTTGCATAAACAACTCAGCCACCATTTGGCAACCAAAGAGAGAATCATGGTCAAGGATCCCAAGATAGAGATTGTTGAAAGCCTGTGAGCGGTGCTCCTGGGCTGTGTTTCTAATATTAAAGAACACAACATCAGCCAGATGGATGTCAGTGTGGCTGGCTGGGTACACTGAGACCTGGTGACCGCATCCTTGGGTTGCCTCAAGGGCAGTGGAGCTACCCTCCATCTGGTGGCTCAAGAAACCCTAGTAGATGGAATTTGAGCTATCCCAGGAGTCAAGTAATCTACCCAGGATATGGTTGTACTTGTAGCCATTAATGTAATCAGGGTTTGTCCAATATTAAACAAAACTCTTTTCCAAAACAGCCAGGAACACACCAATGAAAGTCTCCTGCTTGACCTTCTTTCTTCCATTCTTGGTGGCAGCTTTTTGTTGCTCACCAAACTCATCAAAGGCAATTGATGGCTTGTAATAGGAGATGAACATGGCATTGTCTGATAAACTTGTCAGGCATTGGAACAGGGAGGACTTGATGGCAGGATTGTATGGGGAATCCTCACTGTCATCCCATTGGTCTCCAGCAACATTTGTGAGAACCCTGATTGAAGCCACCTTTCTGTGCATCCAGAGCTGCACCATGCGCTTGGAAACCCATATGTTATGGTGTGCAAGTTGTTTGCAGACCTGGGTCAAGAGAAGCTTGGGGTCCTGCTGAAGGAGGTCAAGCATAATCAGGTATGCCTCGTTGATTTGGGACTTGGGGGCCTTCTTGGGCTTCTTGGCTGTCCCAACCAGGTTCCCCCTGTTCATTAGATTATTGAACTCCCGCATTATGGTGGCTCAGGTAAATTGCAATTGGCTAGCAATCTGTTCCCAGGACAGACCCTGCAGGTTGAGTGCCACAATTTCCTAAGGAATTTGGGCAGTGATGATTTGTTGCTTGGGGTGCTGGGCCAGGGGAGCTGAAGCCTGATTGGCTGTAGGGGGGCAGGTTGGCTGGTGGTAGGAAGTTGTTCCAAATCAAGGTTGCCATCCTGATTGTTTGGTTGATGGGCAGCTTGTGCAGGGGTGGGTGTGGAAGCAAGGGGAGAGCTTGACGCTAAGTGACTCTCAAACAAGTCAAAGCCATATGGGTTGGGGTCAGTAACAGGTCAGCTTCCTTGTTACCTGCCTCAAAGGCTTGGATGTAAAAAGGTGCCTCCACGTTCTGAGCCTTGCCTCCATTTAAGCTGGCTTGGCTGCTGCTGGCTTGGCTGCTGGCGCCGTTGAAAATGTTGTTGCTAGTAAAAACTATCTTGAAACAAAACCTAGGATAAAATCACTAAAGTAGAAATTTTAAAATTTAATGGTTTTTTTATTGTAATCTCAAGTCCATATTTGGAAGGTTATCAAAACCATTCCATACAAATAAGGATCCATGAAAATGAATAAAATGCCTATGTTCCTAAATTTGATAGCTGTTGATTGGCTGTTAAACTGTTATTTTTCTATTTTAGGCTGCTCATACTAAACATTTTGTATGACTTCATTTTGTTTTGTGCTTGTGGAATCTCACTTCCAGATTGCTCAAATTCCATTTCATTTTAGTCCTTTTGTTGATGCCCCATATGAATCCTGATTGGATTATAATATACTCTGGAACAGCCTCAATCCATTTCACTTGATCTGCCAGGTTATGTTGTTTTTAGTTTGAATCATGCTGGGTGATGTTTGATATAATTTTGTATTGTGTGTTATTGACATTTTGTTTTTTGTTTGACAGTTAATTTATTAACCAAAAATATTTAAATTATTTGAATCTTGAATCTTGCGCAACTTGGATTTTATTTAAATCTGAAATCATTTTGTTTAAATCTGAGGTATTTTTGGTTGTCGCCATAGCTTTTAAAACTACTGTACCATATCTACTGTCAGAACTTTCAGTTCTGCTCTCAGACCTGGCGGTCTGATAATTGCTTGCTTTGTTATGTAATATAGATTTATTGGTCATTATGTTGATATCAGCTTGTATGGCGACAAGCGTTACTTATGACATCTGGATTTTCCTTGGCACTGCGACGGCAAGCAATGGCAAGGGAGGCAACTACAAGCAGCTAGCTAAACGGCAGCTTGTGTAGTTCTTCAAGTACTGACAAAGGCCTTCAAACTTGGGTAGTCTTCTTCTACTGTGAAAACGTTCTACAGTAGGCAAGGGATATTATTGTCTGCCTTTCATTAGTCCAATGGAAGGGCTTTTATAGAGCTTGCGCTCTCTTGCCAGGATAAGATCATCTGGCGCTTCTAACTCTTGCTTGATCAGTCTTTTTGTCCCCAGACCGCCAGCATCAACCCCCAGAGTCAGGCATCCATGCAATGGCATGAGATTCCATATCATAGTACCCTGCGCTGGATACTTGGTTGTCATAGTATAGAGCATAATCTATAAGTGTGCCAGCGGTGGCGGCGCTAATTGATTACTCTATTTTTAGCGCATATTATTTTGTTCTTAGGCGACTTTTCTGGCATTGATTTGCACTGGCACCAGCGGTTTGCTTGCAAATTGTTCATATGCTTTCAATATTTGGAGGACTCCATAATTACTACCCCGGCGGTTTGCCAGAGTATTTTGGAATAACTCTAGCCAATTGGGAACCAGTCATAATTGATGAGTTATTGTATTCCTGGTTGTTCTTGCAGTAGTAATCCAAATCTACGCTATGAGGGCTTCTTAGATCAATATAGCCTATTAACAATATATCAGAAGCTTCTATAATTAATGGCTTGGCGGATTGCCAAGGTAAACAAGGTAGAACAAAGTCAGTATAAATTCCTGACATTTCCCCCAACTTGACTTAGTTTTACCGTCAAGAAGAGAATCAAGGAATTTTAATGTCAGAAAATTGCAGACTGTGGTATTTTATCATCCGCCTGCTGATATCCTAATTCTTCTAACATTAGGAAAATACAGAGAACCTGTGACTTTGGCGTAACCTTTGGCCCGGAATATTTTGTTGCCATCAGAAGTAGCAAGTCTGACAGGGCCCAAGGCCCAAAGGATTTGGGACAGTTCTTCCTACTTCTGGATATAGGTTCATAGTTGTCTCTATATTTTACTATAGATAATTATACTGTATGACAACAGTATCATCTTTTACTCTCCACTAATAAAACTCAAGAAAGGATCATGTTAAGGAAATAGGACTTGGATCAATCATCAAGTCAATAAGGAATCATAAGTCTTTTATTCTAATAGACTGGTTTTAAGGCAGCCCGCCTGCCTGCGTTTTATCTGAGTTAGCTCACGACGCTAAAGGTGTCATGGTAAGTTCCATAATGCCGGGTATTGTCTGTCCAAGTAAGAAGGCACGGAAGGCCAAGAAACCTGTATCAAAATTGACCAAGTTAACAGATTTAAACCAAACAGTCGATCAAAAATGGGTCATGGCTGCTCCAGTATGCCAACTGAAACCAGCTCCCCCTTGTAAACTGATGTTGATAAATCAGCGTAATATGAGGGTCACCCGATATAAGCTCACTAATCAGCATGGTTGTCAGAAACTGGTCACACAAGGGTTCTTTGCAACCTGGACTAGATACTTACTTGAAGATGCCAAAGGAATAGGAGATCAAGACTCAGGTGGTATTGCTTAGTCAATTTTTCTGATATATATTGAATAATTTTCCCTGTTTCAACTCTAAGAGTTGAGTCCTTCTAAATTTACTCAATAAAATTCAATTATCCCAAGTTCTAATTTTTGAATTTTAATAATGCATCCTGTGCTTGGGTTGTTGTGGTATATCCCGTACAATCTGGTTCTGAACAGAATCATTTCAGGAAGATGGGGCCCAGCATCTGGAACTTTGTTGTCGGTGCCGCAAAATGTTAATTTCATGCCAGCCAATTTTGTAGCTCCTCCCTCCATTCCTGAGGATGAAAATTGGGTCACTTCTCAATGCCCAGAATTCTACGCTGAAGGTGCATTGATGCTTTCCCAGGTCATTTATCTTGGTTTACTCTGGTTAGGATTGATTGTTCTACTTAATCCTGGAGTTACAATTGGAAAATTCACAAAAAAATATCTGAAGCCGCGTTGTTGGTTAATCATCAATTCTATTTGGATTTGGGTGGTAATTCCCCATCATTTAGAAACGGCATCATATTATCCAGTTATTTCCGTCACAAAAGGAGACTGAAGTAGCATTAGGGCGACACTGCAGGAGGCCTGGCCTTTTTGGGGTGGTTTTAACGGAAGGCTAAATTGACATCTTCCACAGATTGGTATCCTTTCTGTCTACCTGGGCCACTTCCAGGGCTAGCTAGCCAGCGGTTGGCTACTAGTTCACAGAGATGATTGTTTCACTTAATCAGAGCTACTCTAATACAATAGGCTCAAAGCCTTTTATCTTAGAGTGGTTGGCCTGATGGCCCAGTCCATGTTGGACTCTTCTAGATGTAATGCAGATGACGGTGCATATGACGGCCCTCTTGTTCTAGGATTCATTTAAAGTTTTAGAATAGTAATTATTATGGGAAGCATGTTTGAGGTGGTAGTTTGAGGTGGATTAATTAATGAGCAGTAATTGCATATACCATTAATTAATTGTAATGCATGAGTAGGTTGATGCCAGGATATGATTTGATCACTGATTCCTCAACCCGCGGCCTGCATTATTTTGTTGAAACCCTTCCCAAGAGCAATTAACTGCTGGCCCGCGTTATTTTGTTGAAACCATTAATTAGTCAATATCCAGAAATCCTGACATCTACTATTACTTTTGACATGGCACATTTCAAGATGCTGTAATTTGAGATGGTGTGTTTGAGATGGTGTTGGCTTTCAAACAAAGCAAGAAAGAGGAGTTTCTATCATGCCTGACTACACCTTTGCAAGGTCAGAGTTTATAAAAGGGTAAGTATACTTTCTGATACTGCCAAACAACTGTAACGGTAAAGAAACTTAAGTACTGTATAGCATACCCCCTGATAACCTTGGCAAGGAGGAGAATGTAGAGGACCAAGGTGGGAAAGGCCTTACAATAAGCATTCCCAACCTCGGATCAGGCCAGGGCTTAATTTGACCAGCTGCCCAAATTGGGCATCAAGCAACCTTGGCACTTCTCTTAATAGGACCCAATGTCACTAAAATAATTCTACTCATGAAGTTCAAGTAGGATCAATCTAACCCCATGATCATACATGAGTTGCCCTTATCTAACACCACAAATGGCTATCCCTTCAAGGGAATATATATCCACTACCCTTTTTGATAAACAATCACCTTACTCAACTCCTTTATTTTTCCTCTTATACTGTTGCCCATGCAGGTATAACAATATCATTTCAATTTGGCCATATTCTTGCCTTAATCTAACCTAGATGTTCTTAATTTGGCTGGGTCAATTTTCCTAGAGCGTACCAATCGTAAGCTTCTCAGAGCTCGGAGTGAGTTAGGCCACACTAATTCTTAGTTTATATGTTGGCTTGAACCAATAAGAAATCTATTTGTTAACTTTAAAAATAAAAAGAGCTTACTTTGTATAAAATAATCTAAAAAAGTAAACCAATTCAACTTCAATGATCACGATTAGGCTGAATCCGATCTAGAGCTCCATGTTTTTCAACATCAAATAAAATGCTAAGGCAACCCTCGCTTTATTAGATCGATGTGATTAAAATCACTGAGCCCTAAGCTAACCCCGATAAGGGCCAGTAGATGCAAATTGACAAAGTTGCGGCATTAAGAATTTCAAAGTTACAAGGTATACTGAGCAGAGAAAAGGAGTAAAATAAAAATGTGTAATCAAGCAAAAGTTAAATCGTCAAAGAGTTGGAAAAGCTTTTCTCAAGTTCAGCAACATCATCGCTAATTGGAGGGCTAGCACTTTGCTCTTTTGCTTCCCTTTCTTCAGGTTTAGCGGTATCAAAGCTTCCTGGTGTTTCGGTAGTTTGGTTCTTGATTTCCTTTTTCTCAAGATTGGGCACCAGGAGCACCTTTGCAGAGACTGAGGCTGACTGTGTGGCAATGACCGCTCGTTTGACTTGCTTGAAATCCATTTTTATTCCAGGAAGCGATTCAACAACGCCTTCTTTTATGAGACTCAACAATTCCTTGCAGTCTTCGACTATCTCGGCCATGTTTTTTTCTCGCATGTATTTGATAATCCAAAACCCTTCGTATTTAACCCCCCGGAATAAAAGAGAGTGCGAAAAGGCTTTCAGCTGAAAGGGTTTAGATTGATAAATAGAACTGATACCTCCAAGCCACCCATCATTCCATAAAGATAAGCTGTTTTTCCAGCTGCCAAAGCATTCGAAATTATAACACCATTGTCCCCACCAAAAGCATCAAAACCTGCAGAGGCAAGTTGACCATTCGTGATTTTGAGGAGTTCCTGAATAACAATGCTGAAGTCTTCTGTACAAATGACGTTTTTTTCGCCAAACTTCTCAAGCTCTTCAACTTGACTTTTATGCCGGACTAAGTTAACAACCTTTAAATTAGCCTTAGAGTGTAGCTTGATGGGCTTACATTCAAGCCAAAGTGTTTGGCTAGCTTTATAATCTGACGCCCGACAACTCCCGAAGCAGCATTGTGCACAATCCATTCCCCCTAAACATTTAATAAAGGCTTGAGAAAACTCCACCTTCTCGAGATGAGCATTTCTAATCATGGCATACGGGGTAAAGTGATTAACAAAAAACTGCGCTGCGGTTTCATCTGACACGCCATCTGGGACAGCCTAGAGAAAGTTATTTTAAATTTTTATAGTCTTTTTACAACCAATCTATCCTCCGATATCACCAAGTATTCTTGCCAGCTTCCCACGCCCAGGGTGGGTAAATCGGGCATAAGCACAGGAATAACCCGCTGTCCTTTTTGAACTAAAACGTTAAAGCGGTCTGACGCAGCTTTTACCTTTAGTGACTTGACTTCCTATATCTTCGACGATTGCTAAGCATTCCATCTAAAAAGTATCAGCATTCGAAAATATTTTTAAGGCAGGCATGAGAGCTGCTTGCTTAAAAAACTCATCTTACACCAGGAATCTTGGGTTCTTGCTTAGGCAGAAACGCACCATAAGTTCCTGCCAAACAAAAAAGATCGGTTGCATTCAGAGAGGCACATACGACTCTTAGCAAGGCTTGATCCTTGCCAAACTCTGGCATATCCTTTTCTTGGACCTCGATGTCGACATCCTTAAGCGAATCAGCAAATTTGTTGAGTCTAAGGTAGATGGGCATTGTAATAATTAAAGCTGTTGATCTGCCTATGATATTGCCTGATGGATGGCTGCCGACTATCTATACTAAGTAGTAAGTTTTGATTATTAATCATTCGGGCATGAACTTAGACACCCCCCTGTGCAATATAGTGTTTGGCGTTGTAGACACTGTTAATTTATTTTGATGGGATCTAATTCAGGCATTTAAGCTAAAGCTGATGCCATTCAGAAAGTTCAGAAGTTTCTTACATCAAATCTCAGCTTAAATACCATTGAATTGGACGTAAAAGAGTTCCAGTATCCCCATTAGGATTCATGCCAGTATAAGACTCTAGTCCACATGGAACGAAATTGAGCTCGATTCGAAAAAAGCATGCCTGCATGCTGGAGCACCCCATACGACTTGCTCTTAAGCCCTCAGGGAAAGCTGCAATTTGAAACATCTGTAAGTTTGGAACATCTTATTTTACACCTCTTAAACTAAGCATGTCTGTTCTATACATGACATTTGTTACATCTATTGTTTTAAATGAAATGCGTATCAACTATGTTTATTAGAAAATCCAATTTGAAGTCTAAAAATAAAATTTCCAATCATGCTTCCGTTCACTGGACTGGCAGTGTGCTATAAAAGTACAGATGTAGGGCATTTTTACTAATGTCATAGCTGTACTTTGAACAGTGATGGCTACATAAGCAAAGGCAGGAAAATGTGGTGGTAAATTAATTTTATTGTCGGGGGCTAGTTGATTAAATAGCTCTAAAGCGGTTGATAAGATGGAAAGTGATCCTCCTGAACATGTATCTCAGGGACTTGGTTGATCTTATGCAGCATGTAGCACCCTCAATAAGTATTGGGTTGAAGATATTCTATAAAATAAACCAAAGCTGTGAAGATCAAAAGCTATTGAGATTAGCTTATAAATATGCACAGAGAAAATTCATATATCCAAATATAATATAGGAGCAGAAATGATCAATTTGTTTAAAAAAGTCTAGCTGCCAGGATTTTGGGATATTGACTAATTAACAGATCCAACCAGTAAATATGAGTGCACAGCAGTGCAGCCCTGTCGTAACTGTGCTGTTTTAGCAGAGTTACAGGGGAAAAATATTTAGAAGCTAGATACTAATATTTATTGTGAGATAGTGATTATATAGCTATTGTGAATCAATGGATAACAGGAACATGATTGGTGATCACACGGCTGGATGGAAGAGGGGGTGGCTTGATCCTGCTAATGAGTCAAGCGCCAAATTGAGGTATCCACCGTGAAAGCTCATCATCTGTTTGTGTTAATGGATTTGGTAATTTGAGTTGACTTCCTAGTCTGGCTTCGAGTGACCGGGTAATCGGATTGCGGGTCACGAACCCGCTTGGTTGGAACCTTGCTGGCGGGTCGAGCCTGCGGTTTTAACAGCCCTAAGGATAGATCCAACATAAAACACAGGTATCCAGGCCCAGGATTAAATTAACAATCAATGATCAAATCACATCCTGGCCTTAACAAGACCCTACTCCTAAGTAATGAACAGAACTTTCATATATTGCACAATTTATTAGCTCACTTCAAAAGGCTCTCACGTGTATAGCTTATAGCAACCACTATTCTAAACTTCTATCATATCCTAGAATAAGAGAGCTGTCATATGAATTGCCATCTGGATTACACCTAGAAGAGTACATCATGGATCAGAATGCCAGGCCAACCACTCTAAGATAAAAGGCCTAAACCCTATTGTATTATAGCAGCTCC
This sequence comes from Entomophthora muscae, assembly GCA_014839935.2. Taxonomy (NCBI): domain Eukaryota; kingdom Fungi; phylum Entomophthoromycota; class Entomophthoromycetes; order Entomophthorales; family Entomophthoraceae; genus Entomophthora; species Entomophthora muscae. The sequence goes on from QTSX02006431.1 coordinate 201,951, forward strand.
AATTAGATCAAAACAACCACCTTCATCAACTAGCATGCATCCAATGGCTGGCTAGCCCTGGTTAGTGGCCCAAGTATATGGCTGACTCGGTTTCATATCTCAGACCTATGTCTTGGGCTGGCTGCCCTTTGTATGCAGAGTAGCTTAATGATTTCTCCTGTAAACTCCACCCCAAGCTGGCCCCTGCCACAACATCCTAATTCTAATCCCATCTTATCCTTAGGGTTATAGGATAACTTTGAAAACAATTTGGGCAGCTGGGCCAGTCTTCATGCCAGTTTATATGAATAAAGGCTGATATCAATCATCATTTCCTTTCTTTGGGCTTAACAATGAAGTGTAGACCTTTCACCGTATCTGTAATGAACAACAATTTATGCTAGACAAAGGGATGGATTAGCAGCCATAATTCAAACCCTGGTCAGGCCAACCAGGGGGCAACAGTGGCAAAATTGACTGTAGGGATGTAAAAGTGAGAATTCAAAAGTGAGAATCTAAAAGTGGCCATGCCGACACTTTTTAAATTTTCAAAATGGCTTTTTATAATAAAGTAATTACTTTTTCTTGACTTTTTTAGTTGAGAGAATGAATAAAAAGTATTTTATATGACCATAATAAATTTTAATTTCAGATGAGCTGTTTTAATTTAATTTTAAAAGTGTCGACATGGCCACTTTTAGATTCTCACTTTTGAATTCTCACTTTTACATCCTTACAGTTGATTTTGCCACTGTTGCCAACCAGGGGACCGCCCACCAGCTGGACTAGCACTGGGCAGCCTATTGTTTTTGCAGCCCATATTTTTATGCAACCACCTCAGGAACATACCACAACAAGAGCCCTGTTTTTGTCTTAGGGTGCGAGACTACAAAAATAAATAGCAATCATAGACTCACAGTGAGGTAATCCTCCCCTGCTTGGCTTCTCAGACAACTTTCCAGGGGGCTACTAATAAGAACAGCTTAGAATTTCACCACTGTTGTGTTCAGCTCCAGGGGACAACATCCTGGAGGACACAGTGGGAAATCTTTATTACAAAAGATTTGCGGTTTGAAGCTAGCCTTGGATTAGCCTTCAGGGCAAAATTAAGGGCATGTACCTTAATTTCCTGGAAAACAAGATGTAAAAGTCCTTTTGGCAAAAAGGACAGGAAAAGCTTGAAGATTATAAAAGCCAACACAAATGTGGATAAACTTGAACTTTATTAGGAATAAAGATTCTACTTTAAATAGTAGACAAAGGAAAGAGATCACTCAATAAGAAGACAGAGTGGCTGAGGGGGTCACGCTGGGATGAGGTCATACCAGGATCAACCACAGACAGGTACTATAATCCGGAATGGGTGGATATTGAACCAGACCCATTTGCAGAAGGCAAGGAATTTCCAAACTTGAATGCAAAACCAGATAAATCTTCGCAACTATCAATATTTGAAGGGCAAATTGAAATAGCATTAATAGCGCAATTTATGACAACCACCCACTTGTCACTAAGCCACTTCCTGCCAATCAACCTGACCTCAATATTAGTCTTAAAGGACTGGAGGAGCTTGACAACCATTTCACAGAGCTTTCAATGAATGGCTCACTCACCCCAGTGTCGTTCTGATGTCCCAAGTTACTGTCAGCAAGCCTACCCAGCCCCTGAATCACCAATTCTTCTGAGATAAAGCCTGTGAAAAGGGTACATAAGTCCATTAATCTCACATCTGGCCTTATTGCCATCCTGAAACAGAAATGTTATTGGTCATAAGGCCTCTCAACTTTTGTCCTGCTTTATCTTAGCTTCTGTCACTTAAGTTCTGCTCCCTCTGGCCCAGCCGCCCACCCTAACCCAACTAATCACCTGCTGGCCACCTGTATCTTACTGACCCTCTGGTTCTCTCTGTGATCTTTTTTTGTTTTACAAGACACCTGACAGTGGTGCAACTGGCCTGCAGAGGTCATCAAGATGGTGTAAGGTCTGAAGCTCCTAGGAGGATGACTATAAACCAATGCCACATGGCCAGATATTTTTAGATATGTTGGGTATAGAAATGTGGGTGAAGCTGTCAAGAGCAACTGGGTTGATGCCCCCAGCAACTCGGAAAGAGCTAAAGTGGGGGCTTGAGCAATCTATTAAGCTTAAAATTAGAGCAAGATCCAACACAACAGATGACAGCTTAATCTGAGAAACCAGGTACAAGGGTGGGTGATTGCTGGAGCCAGCCACAGGGTTGGACCTACTAAGAGCCATAGTGTCAGGGATTCAAGCTTGGGCGGCTGGCCCATCATTTTCAGAGATCACACCAGCTGCAGGTTTTGCGGGCAGAGCCCACCACAAGATTGAAGCTGACTTGAAGAGGTATGAGAAGGACTTTCCTGTGACGGAAATCACTGGATAATATGAAGCTGTTTCTAAGTGATGGGGAATTACCACCCAAATTCATATAAAATTGATGATTAACCACCAACGCGGCTTCAGATATTTTTTTGTGAAATTTCCAATTGTAACTCCAGGATTAAGTAGAACAATTTGTCCTAAACAGAGTAAATCAAGATAAATGACCTGGAAAAGCATCAATGCATCTTCAGCGTAGAATTCTGGGCATTGGGAAGTGATACAATTTTTAGTTTCAAGGATGAGGGGAGGAGCTACAAAATTGGCTGGCATGAAATTAACATTTTGCGGCGCCGACAACAAAGTTCCAGATGCTGGGCCCCATCTTCCAGAAATGATTTGGTTCAGAATCAGATTGTACAGAATATACTGAAACAACCCAATCACAGGATGCATTTTTAAAATTTAAAATTAGAACTTGGGATAATTGATTTTTATTGAGTAAATTTAGGAGGACTCAACTCTTAGAGTTGAAACAGGGAAAATTATTCAATATATATCAGAAAAATTGACTAAGCAATACCACCTGAGTCTTGACCTCTTATTCCTTCTACATCTTAAAGTAATTATCTAGTCCAGGTTGCAAAGAACCCTTGCGTGACCAGTTTCTGATGACCATGCTGATTAACAAGCTTATATCAGGTGACCCTCATATTATGTCAATTTATCAATATCAGTTTGAAATGGGGAGCTGGTTTCAGCTGGCAGACTGGAGCAGCCGCAACCCATTTTTGATCAACCGTTTGGTTTAAATCCGTTACCTTGGTCAATTTTGATACAGGTTTTCCAGCCTTCCAAGCCTTCTTACTTGGACGGACAATACCTGGCATTATGGAACCTACTGTGACATTTCCCACCCAGGACCACAGGCCAGCAGCTAGAATTATAGTGTCAATAACCCCAGAGAAGATGATATACAAAATTTCAAACAGCTTATTTGTGTGATCTCAGGGAAGTTCAGGTGCAGACACGGACATTGGTTTCAGGGTTGTTGTGTTCTGAGGCGCTTCACAGACACACAACATGAAATTCTAACCTTAGGATTAGATTTGTACTAAGTCTTGGTTAGATGGCAGGGAAGGCTATGCAATTACCTTGTGGCCCTGGATAAATAATCTCTACTAGACGTGGCTAGAGAGAGGCACCAAAGTACTTGGAGACACAAAGACAAAAATGCGAATAGAACTTAAATTTTATTGGGTATAAAGATTGGGAATATATACTGTGTAGCTTTACCACAAAACAGTACATGGACGGTAGGATCACTTGCCACAAGCATGAGTGGGGCAAGTGAGTTGCGCAGAGTCAAGAAACCAAACAATTGTATTTCCCAATTTGGATATAGGCTCATTTTGAGGGAAAAAAGCAAAAGAGAGAGATTTGTCCTCAAAATAACCCATTGAAGGTGAAATTGAAACATGGTAAATGGCGGCATTCATGACAAGGGTAATTGGAGGTGCCATATCCAGTTGATACACAGACAGTGAGTTGTACTTGTCTCTGGATAGAAGGGGCTTGGTGTAATGCCAAGGGCCTTGTCTGTCATATCTTACTTGCAAATTTGACTGGGCCAGGGGATCTTTTTCAAGTATATTCTCAAGGATAAATTCCTTGTATTCAGGCTTTAAAGGGTATTCTGTAAAGTAGACAGAAGCAAAGGGAGCACCAAGTGGATGATAAACTGTGGGCAGAGGGGCAGGAGGTCTGCAAGATCTTGAGCTGAACTGATAAATGGCAAGAATAAAATAGAGCAATAATTGGGGAAACCAATACAGTAGTTTTAAAGGCTATGGCGACAAGCGTTAGTGATCCAGATTTAAACAAAACAAACTCAGATTTAAACAAAATTAGAAATAAAAAAATTTATATTAATTTACAATAGATTTGGGTTCATTTTAATTTTGTTTAAATCTGAGTTCATTTTGTTTAAATCTGGATTATTTTTGCTTGTTGTCATAGCTTTTAAAACTACTGTATCTCATAACCTTTTATTTAAAAATGGCAATAAAGTCTTAGTGCAAGGTCTCTGGGTCTATATAGTATCCCACTGCCAAACTTACATTTATCCATTTGGAATTCATCATAAGATTGGGGAATCTGAGGTCAGGTGGCCAGGGCACTTGGGTTTTGGAGTGGCAAAATGGCACTGCTGCTGAAGGCCCGCTCATTGATTGAAATCTTATAAAGGTTTGCTTGGCCCTTCTGTTCTTGAGCCATGATCATGGAGGCAGGCTTCTGGCCCGTGTTTTCTTCCAAGAATGGCTCTTGATTGGCCACTAGTGTAAACTTCAAGCTCATGAAGTTAATGATAGGAATTTCTTTGCCTCCATTATACATATTGATTGATATTTTGTTTTGCACTGTTGTTTCCAAGGTTTGGCTGACATTATCATGTAGAGTGTCAAGCTCAGTCTCAGCTCAAGGGGGCTTGATCTCAAGAAAACACAGGCAGCCAGCTCATTAGTCCTCAGGGCTGGCAGCCTGTGGGGAATTGGGATCAGGGTTCAAATCCTGCCCTTGGGCCCAGGTTTCAAGGGGAAGAAAATTGTCAATTCTGACAATAGCCAACATGAGAGGGTGAGCTTTATCACTGTCAGTTGATGTACAGGCCTCAGTTGATGTCTTCTTAGAAAGAAGACTGCAGTTGATATGAGCTTGCAGAGTTGCAGCCACATTGGAGGTTATGAAACCCATTGTGGTTGATATTTTCCCAAGGGGCATAAGCATCCCTTATTTTTTGACCATTTTCAGAACTATTTTGGGTTTGATGAGTTTTCTTCTGTGTCTTGCAGGCTGATTGGCTAGAGGTGGGATGTGTCCGTCTTGAGACCCAAATGATGTTATCTGATTGGATATTATATTATTTTCACTTCTCTGAGTGGCGGCCTGATTTGATTGACTACTTGTGGATGACAGTGCTAGTACATGTTTCTGGTTGATAATGGTCTGTGCATGGTGCGCAAACCAGGCCATGCTAGAGAACGCAGGAGTAAAAACACACTCCTGAGTAGTGCTTGAAGAGGGGCCCACATGTTATGAGTTGCCACAGATGGAGGCTTCACTGTTTGAAGACCCAGTATACCCTGCATGATTTCGCCAAGTCCAGAGAACAGCTTGTTGAGTTGGTTATTGGAAGAAAAAGACATAATAGCTTTTATTAAAAAGCTAAAGTTGACAAGAGAAATTTACATTTTAGTAAATTTTATTTGTAAGTATGTCTGATTTGATGACTATTAAGATCAAAATTTTAGCCGCCCTAAAATAGAATTAGGTGATTTTTGAAAATGCCTATAATTTCTAAAATAATTAGCACAACTTCACTCTAGATCCTTTGACTTCTGGTTTGAGATTGTTACAAAAGTAACAGTTTCAAAGCCCCGGATGGGAATTGAACCCGCTTCTAGCCACCAGGCGGGACTAGCGGGCGGGAGAGATTCACCCACACCTGAATTTTTGCTTTTTGAAGCGAATCCAGGTGCAGGAATCATTCCTGCCCTGGTGGCAGCTGAGGGGCCCGCTTTGGGCCCCAAAAGCTACGCCCAAGCCTTGGTGTGTTTGGCTGGGCCTGGGCAGGCTATTTTTAGCTGTCCAGTAAACCCAGACCAAGCCCACCCTCCATTAAGTAATTTGGGTCCCCAATTGGGGGCCCCTTTTTTAATCAAGTTCTTTGGGCTCAAGAGAGCCTGTCAAGCCAGTCCAAAAATGGTGATCAAATTGGGAAAACCCCCAAAACCCCAGAAGCCAAACCTGCCAAAATTAATGGCCAGCCAAGCCAATATAGACCATCAAAAAGCCAAATAACTGTTCATGAAAACCCCAAAAATAACCATGAAGCAGCCAACCAAACAGCAGAACCTGAGATGCCAAGCTTTTCCACACAGATAGCACCAGAAGAATGCCCAGAGGCACCTGTGTGTGAGTAAGTATATAAATCAGAAGTACTTGAAAAAGTTCTGTATCATCATCCTTACCAAATAAAGTTGTTATGAACCTTTGGTTCACCAATCTGTTTCCATAACTATTTTTGATACTCTTCCATCTGCATACACCCAAGCGTCAGCACCCCTCTACTGGGATAGATAGTCAGACTTCAGTTGATAAAACCGAAGCCTTTGACTACTACCGCCCACCCAACGCTCCATTTGGCCCTGTGCATTTCACTGAGTATCCCGCCAATCCTGACCACGAACCCTGGACATCGGAAGACTTGCAGTGGTACACCCACCCAAACACTTCCAAGGAACCCTACCAAATTGTCCAAGACAGCAAAGCAATCACCATCTACCCTTTGATCTTCAATGGGAAGTACAACAATCCTGCCGCCTACTTGGTCCTCATGGAACCACCCCCAACACCCAAACCAACCATCTCAACCCCCCCACTTCTGATGTCTCTGGACAGAGTAGTCAATTCCTGGGAGTGCTTTACCTCGTGCTCATGGGATTGATCAACTCTGCCTTGCCATTGGCTGGACCTTGGGCTGTGGCTGGGAAGGCCCTTTCCTACCTGGTAAAGTTAGGTCCCATCATCTGGTGAGCCATGCCAGTACCTGCTTCGACTCCTCCCTCACCTGCTGGAGCTCCACAGTACTCCTGGTATCCTGACAGAGATGCCCATAAATTATATTTATTTTCGAATTCACCTCAATTATTACTTGAAATTTGGTTCTTGGTTTTAACAATCACATAATTTCATAATCGGTAATTATTTCATGTTGTCTACAATTTATTAGACTTACAGGAAATACCAAATTGTACATTAGAATCCCGCATTTTTGATTCATGTATCCCACATTTGCTTAATGTGTTTTGCCTTTGGTTAGTTGAATTTTTTGCAGTAGGGATACAAAATTTGCAAATTCAATTGCTAAAAAATGTTGAATTAAAGGGTTGATTTTATTAAATATTTTATTTTTCGCTCAGCCGAGTTGCCCGCAAATGTGATACAAAATTTGGACCAAGGATTTGAAAATCCCGCATTTTTAAGTTTAGGTTCTGAATTTACAGCAACAAGGTCTGGTTCAATCAAATTAAAAGGCTGGATGGTGATTGTGGTACCGCTGTTGTCTAAATGAAATCCGCTGGTGAATCCGTAGATATATAGCTTTCCCCTTTTGAGTTTGGTTTGATTAATATGACCTGATAGCCCATCTCTATGCCTTTATAATGTCGGTTTGGCGTGCAACTTGTGTTCGTTGGCTTTTGGTGATCCTTCATGATTAACACGGTGCTTTCCTAGGATTGATATGGATTCGCTTCCAGCCCTATTGATGGGATATATTGTGTTTTTTCTTGCCCATCTGTATGCTAGTAAAATGTGATGTAATTTTATCTTGCTGTTTGATTTGCTTGATAAGACAAGTTTTAAATATTGACAGTTATTTGACATTCAATATTTCTAAATCTACCCTTAATCAATAGAGTTTTGTTTGATGTGCTACTTGTGTTTTTGCTTGGCTGAAGCTAGCTTGTTGTAAGGCCAGCAGGTAATTCTTGTAAATTAAATATTTGAACCCTCTTAATTTCACTTGAGATAAATAAAGTAACAGCGGTAATTATCACATTAAAAACACTAACAAGCTATTATTGGGAAAATGATAGCTATGTTTTTAATTAAGCTTGATGTGGTAAAATTAACTCCAGTCTATAATAAGTCATGAGAGTCTAAAATATTAACTTCAATATCTGGATAAAAACTTGAGTCCATCTCAGCATTAAACTGGGAAATGACTAACTAGTGGTTAGAATTCAAAAAGATGGTTAATAATTAAAAGCTAGTTCTTAAAACTAAATATGTTTACTACGTAGGCAAAATATTTGTTTTAACTAAAAGGAAATTGAATTCAAAGGAAAACTGATAAGAAAACACATTTTGAAGCTTAGGCCAAACTTAAACTTTAATATTTAAGAAAGGGAATCTCAACTGTAAGTCGAGAGAAAACCAAAAGCTATTTAATTAGATATCGGAAGAAAAAGCAGTCTCCATATGACTAGGATTAGCTAAAGGTTGCAGGATTGTGGTCATTAGGGAGGCATAATCCTTTCAAAGTGTGTAAATACTAAAAATAGTAAGTTTGGATGTAAAAGTTGACTGATTGTAACAAGATGTTTTGGATCCCAATAACAGCAACTAGAGAGATATGAAGTAGTTTAAGTGTAAAATAAATAAAATTGCGGGAAAATATCTAAAAGAGAGCCAAGATTGTAGCAATATAAAGAAGGAAATAATAGCAACAAAGAATGCTATTTGTTTAACTCAACTAATATGAAAAGTACGGTATGGACTACCTCTTTGACCACACCTAAATACCAGCTCTTCCCAACATATATCAAATACATGTACTAAAAACAATGCTGCTTTCTGTTTCTTTACTTTGCTAGTTTTCTAGTATTTAGATAACTATTAGTAATGTTTATGGGCTTATTGTTTTAACTGTCTATCTTCCCTCTGTGATTTTATCTACTAAATATGAGTAATCCTAGCGGGAAAATACTAGCACTTGGTTCATTTTGTCTGAGAGATTTAAAAAGGCTGCAGTTCAAAAATAAAAGTTTAAAATGGTTGTGGAAATCTACAGGCACCCCAGGATCAATACCTTAATTAACCTGTAGATCATTGTTGATTGACTTGAAAAGTATGGCCTAGTTGCAAGCTTAACAAAATCCAAAACTTTTTAAATTATTAAGCCTTAAAATAGTTATGCTGAACCTGCTCACCATCATTCAAACAAGGAGATATTGGTATTATAGTAGCTGACAAGGCCTCATATGAGAAGCTGCATCTCAAGTTGAGATGCTTCAGCTCAGCCCCGGCTAGCTTTCGGCTCAAAGCCGCTGTAGCTAAAACGGATCCAATTAATATTAATCAATTTTAAATAAATATTTGATAAGAGTGGCCAGGAGCCAGAAACTGGCCGCGGCTGCCCAGGCTTGGCCGAAGCAGCCCTAATCTCAACTACCAAATTTAATTTTGAAATTTTATTATGAAAATGTGTGTTTTTGGCTCAACCATTGTGGATGGCCGGGATATATAGGCTTCAGATTGAACCAATTATACATTAGAACTGGGCTGCGTCACCCCCATGCCAGTGTACTTTCCATACTTATTAGTGCCGGCCAAAAAGCAGCCGACATGGGCCGCTAAGCCCTAGTTGTGACTGGCTCGCCATTTGAAAGTATGGCCAATCTAATTCGTTTTTCAGCATAGATAATAGTATAAATAAATATCTAGTTTAGTTTATTAGTACATAGATTAGAGCGGCGTTGCCTTCCTAGAGCTTACACCATTTCAAGTTTGTCCTAATTTACAAAATCAAGAATGGCTTTAACAAACTCTTATTCATTAACTTTTTTGTATAGTCAGCTAGCTGAAAATCCTCTTAATTGGGGCCTTTTTGGCTTAGTTAGTTTATTGATATTGACGGTATATAACACTGAAGATCCTGATCGCCATGTTTCCCCGCCATCACACCCAAGCACAATCGTTTTCAAGTCCTATACCCCCCAAGAGTTATCTTATTTTAATGGTGAAGAGGGCAAGCCAATCTATATGGGAGTGAGAGGAAATATTTTTGATGTTACTTCAGGCCGAAATTTCTATGGTCCAGGTATATTTTTTATTCTTTTCCAAGTTGACAAACACTCAAAGGTGGCCCATATGAAAACTTTGCTGGGAGAGATGCCTCCCGAGGATTGGCCTTAAATTCTTTCGACCCAGAAGTCCTAACTCCGCTTGATGCCCCCATTGATTCTCTTGACAATCTTTCAAATGAAGAGAAGACTTCTCTAGATGATTGGGAGAGTCATTTTTCTCTCAAGTATACGATCATTGGCAAACTTATTCCACCCAAAAACTGAAGTCAGGAAATCCTTATACACTTTATTAGCCGCATACTTCTTTGGCTCTTGTTGTTTCTGTTTTAAAGAATTAAATTTGTTTTAGTGAAGTAGCTCTAGTTCACAGGAAGTATGGTTTTTGGGCCTTTTTAATATTATCATCGTAATGCTTTATTTAGTCAAGCTCAACTGACATTGAAAAATCCCCAATTCATTTGCCTTGATCCCTTATTTAAATTAGCAACATACTCATCAAAGAGATCTATCTTATCTAAAACCCCTAGTTGGTGGGAATCATGCCTTACCTCATTCTAGTGGCATTGATATCTACTGAAGAAACTACTACTTCCAAAAATTTATTAGCAGCATTGTATGTGTCGCAACATCTATGATTACTCCCTCTGAGGAAAACCATTCCCCAAGAAATTCCCTGACTAATGAATAATTGGTGGCACTGTTATCAGATCTTGATGCTGTACAGGGATCAAACATTTCAAATCCTAAATGTAACACTACCCAGACAAGCCCCATGGTATACATGGACAGTATGTGGCTTCCCATGATACTATATAATCCTCTATATTCATATCAAATAAAATATCATTCTCTTCTTAATTTTCCCCTTTATCTCATTTATTATACTTCTAAATAGTATATAATTGACAGCGGTAGCATAGGTAGGTTATCCACAACTATACAAATTAAAGGAAAAATTCCTCCAAAGAAAAGAATCCAGCATATGACCTTCCCTACTGGATGGCAAAGATATGAAGGTCAGGATGTCCCTACAGGGTACACCATCTTCAACAATATCCTTGCACCCACCAAACAGTACAACTTTCTTAGCACTCAAGGAGTCCTAAACCCACCCCCAACTCAAGATGTACCCAACATTGTGTTCCAGCGCCTCTGTGCAGCAGAGATTGGGACGTTCAAAGGACTACACCAAGAAAACACCAACCTCTGGATCCAAAGTGCCCAGAACAAGTTCTCACAAGCCAGTTACCCCCCAAAGACTCTGGGCTAGCAAGATTGCCCTATGAGTAGCAGGGGCAGCCTCACAATTTGTGAGTGCCTGGTTCAAAAGAAATCCCAATCATAGTGAAAGCTGGGCCACATTTAAGGAAGCCTTTCTGGAAAAGTTTGCCATCAAGGACTCTGGTGTGATGATAACAGCAGAACACAGAACCTTCAAGATGACAAGAACCATTGGGGAATAGATCATAGCATATGAAGACATTCAGGACCAAGCCCCCAACAGCATTAACTTCAATGAAGCTGGCCCATGTCTGAACTTTCACAACAGCCCCCCAACACACATTAGATGTTGGTTTTATATGCACCAATGCAACAATATCCAAGAGGTATTCTTGGAAGAAAAACGGGCTGCTAAAAAGTCTGAAAGCTTAAATGTGACCAACAAGCATAAGGAGAGCCTCTCAGCCAGAAAGGACATCCATCCAAATAACCAAGTCAACCAAACCAGCCATCCCAACTCTTGAGGCTGAAGTTGTAACACCCAAGAAAATCAGATGAGTACTGACACTGCACCCAAAGAGGGAAAAGGACAGGTGAGTGCTTATTCAAACCTCTCTTCCTCACATCACAAGACTTGTACAGGGACCAGGTGTGCATTCAGTCACCATGATCCAAGTACCCTCCATCAATCCTATACTGTTTGCCACCCAAACTAAAAATAAATTCCTCACTTACCCTTTCCGTTTTTGCAGATATCAAGGCACAGCACTAACTGACACTGGAGCAGACCAGTCCCTTGTTGACAAGAAAATTGCCAAACTTATGAAGTTACCTATCTCAAAGTTAGTATAGAACCTGTGATCATGGCAGATAACAGGAGCCCCCAGTCATCAGGGACGTAAAGCCCTTTCAAATGTTCTAACTGAGATTACTTCTCCGCCTACTAATGTATCTCACAATACACAGGGACATTCAAAGAGCTGCCTCATGATGTGAATAATGGCATGGATCAATCTGAGTACAATGTCAAATTGCGGGCACCATCTCCTAATTAGGAGTGTTGCCAATTTGATACGCTGATCCTTGGCTCAGGTTATTCCCAACCCAGACCTTATGTTGAACCCGCCACTGTGCCATCCCCCTGGTGGACTTGTGGCTTCTTGATATAGTACTGTAAATTCAGAACCTGAACATAAAAATGCAGGGATTGTTAAATCCTTGGTCCAAATTTCAAATCACTTTTGTAGGATGGCCTTTTTTTAATTAAATTATTTTTTTTTGAGTATTTATTTGAATTTTTAAAAATGTGGGGAACTCATAGACACTTTGCAAAGTTCAAGTTGAGCTGCGTATTTCCAATGGACAAAATGAATTGGACTGAATCAGATTTGGAGCCGTTCAAATCCATCAACCATTTTCATTAAGTTTACTATGTTTTTTGAAATTGCGGGATTGTCAAATCCAAGAACCAAATTTCAAATCACTTTTGAATGCCACTAGTAAACTCAGATATTAACTGCAGGAACTGGAATCCAAATTTAATGTACAGTAAACACTAGGAACACACCACTCCAAATAAAGAAGCCCACCACAACTAAAATCAAATTAAAATCCAATCTCAATAACCATAATTAGACATAAAAAGTTTTCCAAACTTTTAAAATCATCCAAAACTAGAAAGGATACAATATTATTCACTTCAAATCACGGATATAGAAATTCTGCTACTATTCAAGGCTAAATCAAGAGAAAACAACTACTCACAACTAAACCAATAAATCCAAATAAATACATATTTAATCTAAAATATATTTTTTATTTTATTTTTATGGACTGTCAATTGCATTCTCAACCCGCTCCTGCACCAGCCTGCGGGGCAGCCTGTCTATGAGGGCGTCCCAGAGGGTCCAAGAACAGACCCAGAACCCAACTTGAGGGGAGTCATGCTGATACACAGGCCTCCCAAGGTGTCATTGCCAGCCAACCACCTCCCGCATCCCAAGCCAGAACTACCAGCTTGAATCCCAGGCAGAAGCCACTTTCAAGGCCTGCTACCAAAGTCTCCTACACCAGGGTCACCAGAAACACTGAGGTTACTTACACCTCCACTGTATACCCAGTTGTCACCCGGCCCCGCACCTCTTGACCCAAGAGTTGCTACTTCCTTCCCCCGCGTCTTTGACACCTCCTATCAGCCATTGGCCACAACTGAGGAACCATCTGCGCCTATTGTGTATTCAACCATTGACAGCGCCACTGCAAGCAAGCGTGATCCCACCTTCTACACGAAGGTCCCCATCCCCTGTGTTGAGCCTGGTAGCCAGGATGCTGTGGTACCTGCCAAGGGCCGGCGTTGGTTGACAGATAGTGAGTGTGAAGCTCTCCTCAACTGCTTGAACGGGGGAATGGCGGTTTAGGATATTGCGTCCCAATTTGGTGTCACGGCCAGATACATTGCCAACATCAACACCAAGTATGGCAACACCAGGCAAATTGCCAAATCCACCAAGGCTAAGCGGCAGCCCAAACTCCTTCAGCCCGTTCATATTGATGCAATCAAGCAGTGGGTAGCCAAGGATTGCCACCTGGACACACTTGCTGTCCAATCAATGCTTGCCACAGAGTTTGGGCTTTCTGTTTCTAAAACCCTTGTTTACAAAGCAATGGTTGATTTGGGCTTCTTGTGGAAGGTGCTCAGAGTTTCTCCATACAATAGGAACAGTGAAAAGACCATCAAGGATTGACGCATTTATGCCAAGACATATCTGGCACTAAAGGAGACTGGGAATGTCCAGTTCTTCTATATCAACAAATTGTTGTTTTCCTCCTCACTCAGGTCTAGGCATGGGTGGGTTGAGAAGGGGTCCAAGGACGGCGTAGCCCATTGTGCAGCTGTCTGTTCCCAGACCTATTCCATGGTTGCGCTTCTTGGTCCTTGCGGGTTGGACCAGTATCAGATGATTAAAGGCTCCCATAACAGCAGGACCTTTCTCAATTTTCTCCAAGCTGTCAAGGAGTACCTTTAGATAAATTACAGCAGCACAACCAACATTGTTGTGCTTGATAATGTTGGGCTCCACAAAGTGGATCTGGTTGTGTCCAAGTTTCCCCCCATTGACAAAAACAGCCATTCTGCCAGCCACTGCCTTGCAGACTGCCCAATGAGACTCCTCTTCCTTCTGCCTTATTCTCCATTTCTGAATCCAATTGAGGAGGTGTTTGGTTGGATCAAGAATAAGGTGAAACAAGGCCTTCCTCAGGACACAGAGGATCTCTTCAACATTCTTGAGATCAGCCAATTTGCAATGCCACCCAATGTGGTGGCGGCTTTCTATGAGCACTTGGAATCCTTCCTCCCAAAAGCCCTGGCCTCCAAGCCAATCAGATAAATGGGCGCTCTGGGTTTTATTTGTTTTAATTTTTTTTAATTTTTTTTTATTAGGACTCAAAAATTATTATTTATATATAATAATATGACGTTTGAATGTATTATAGACATTTAAGAATACGTAGAAAAGGTAAGTAAAATTAATTATACTAGGTATGAGGACAAATATTTTTATTATAATGCACTGAATATTATTATTGGCTTTTGCGCTAACAAATGAATAAATAAAAAGATAGAAATAAATTAGTTTATTTAAATAATTGTAATTGTTGATGGTACTTTGGCTTTTTTAAGCCACAAATTGGACCTGCATGTCATCATCTGATCCTTGTTATTTCAGTGCCACTATTTCCACACGACATGGCCACCAATGATTTTCATGTATTGCTTACTAATTAGTACTTAGGACGCAGGTCAAATATATCAAATATGTTTACCAAATCATATTACAAGGGAAAGGTAATTTGAGTTCTAAACAATCATTTATTTAGAACAATAGTGGAGTAGGCCGCATGATGCGGATAAATTCAATTCTCGATGTTTATCTATGTGATAAATAAACCCGTACTAATAAGCTAATAAATAAAACATTTTTAACTTATTTTTAATATTTGAACGTTGTCAGAACTTTTGGTTCTGCTCTCAGACCTGGCGGCCTGATTATTGTTTGCTTTGTTGAGTAATAGAGAATATATTGTCATTATGTTGATATTAGCTTGTATGGCAACAAGCGTTACTTGCAACATCTGGATTTTCCTTAGCACTGTGACGGCAAGCAATGGCAAGGGGAGGCAACTTCCAAGCGGCTTACTATACGGGCGGCTTGCTTAGTTCTTCAAGTACTGACAACGGTCTTCAAACTTTGATATCTTCTTTTACTGTGAAAAGGTTCTACAGTAGGAAATGGGTATTATTATCTGCTTTCATTAGTTCAATGGAAGGGCTTTTATAGAGCTTGCGCTCTCTTGCCAGGGATAAGATCATCTGGCGCTTCTAACTCTTGCTTGGTCAGTCTTTTTGTCCCCAGACTGCCGGCATTAAACCCCAGAGTCAGGCATCCATGCAATGGCATGGGATTCCATATCATAGTACCCTGTGCTGGGTACTTGATTGTCATAGAATAGAGCCATAATCTATAAGTGTGTTAGCGGTGGCGGCGATAATTTATCACTCTATTTTTTAGTGTATCATTATTTTCTTCTTGAGCAACCTTTCCTGCATTGATTTGCAATAGCACTGGCGGTCTTCTAAGAAAATTGATCACATCCTTTTGATTCTCAGAAAACCCATAACTACTAACCTGGCAGTTTGCTAGAGTAAATCAGAATAACTCTAGCCAATCAGGAACCAGTCATAATTGAAGGTTTATTGTATTCCTGGTTGTTCTTGCAGTAGTGATCCAAATCTACTCTATGAAGGCTTCTTAGATCAATCAAGCCTAATAGCATATTGGAAGCTTCTACAATTAATGGCTTGCTTGAGTTCCTAAGATTAACAAGGTAGAACAAAGTCAGTATAAATTCCTGACAGACGTGGTTGCAACTTTAACTAATGTCTTGTAATATATTTAGATATATTAATATTATAATTTACATACTAAAATTTAAAGTAAAATTATAATTAAAAATCTTAAAAGTTAAATATTAAAGTTTAAATAATCAAAATATAACAATTTTATTAAATTGTGATTTATTCAATATCAAAATATTTGATATTAAAAATTTTAATATTGTAATATGTATTATTAAAATTTTAATAGTAACTTT